>OMPB01085732.1:0-12463 GCA_900312615.1 Stylephorus chordatus | reverse complement strand
TAATACGAACATAATGTACGATGATGTTAGAATGTAAATATTAATATTATTATGCGATCATCATGGAGGAGCAATGCTCCATCTCTAATTGTCATGGGGGAGCAAGTGCTTCGCCTGCTCCATTGCTCAGGCGCCAGTGATATATTACTATCGTTGAGTTACAAAATGTCATTTTTCTTGGTGGTAATGTAGTTATTCAGTTGTTTTATCAAGATACAGCCTACATGAAATGTTTGCATCGACATATAAGATGACCGAGCTAGGGTCATCTCCCGTAGTCGTAGAGATTGATTATCTAACGATAGTTACAATGGCCGTGTTATGTGGTGACTTTCCGCTGAATATGTCCGTGGTTGTGGTTGAATATCAACTTATAATAAACTCAACTAACTTATAGGCTACAGAAAAAACTAATAACACGTTGCGTCATTTTACGTCAACGGTAATGGACGACTTCTGATGACGTATCTGCATTTAAGGGGTGTCCCATTTCTAAGTTGCAAGATAACCCTTAACACTTGGTTTTGAGGGTTGAGATTGAGGGTTGAGCTTGAGGGCTAAAATAGGAATTGGGATTGGGCCTAAAAAGATGAGTCTTGAGTCTTCTCTTGACGCTGGGTAGAGCTGGTAGTGCCAGAACCTAACCTCTACGAATTATATTTCAAACTTGTAATGCCTTATGAATTATAATGGTCTTATAACACATTGTTCATGTGGACTCTTTAAACTACTTTGAAGAATAACATTAAAACATAACATTAAATGTACTGAAATGGTCAAATCATAGAATCATGTTCTTGAATCGGTACAATATCCAACTGTCAGCTGTATTTGTGTTAATTCTGAATGGGGGGTTATTTCTCACACGTTGCCTTCCATTTAACAAGAGCATTCCACCCACACCATGGGATAGTGACATGACTATGAACCTGTGGCTGTCTAGAGGAGACGAAACACATACAAGCAAAGCGGTAATACCCTTTTTATGGTCGTATTCCCCGATGAATCGCTTTGTTATGAAACGGACACACAACGCTGTGGACACAGAACAGAGACAAGCACAGGACCCGTCACTTTTAAACAGCTCGCCATGTGCATAAACACACAGTGGTCGGCGACAACTGTCAGTGCTATACACGCACAACACTAGGCACACTTAAACGTGTCGACTTACAAATCTGTAATGCAGAAATTAACGATACACATGAAGAAATATGTTCACACCTGCTGTTTTACAATAACAACTGCTGAAGGAAGGAACTGGCACATGCATTCAAGACCCACTGGCTGTACAGAGTTTGCATTCATATACACAGTTGTTAAGATAAGATAATACTACCGAATAATACCGAATTCCCCCAGGGGGTAAATTCGGTATTACAGTAGCAGTAGAGTACAGTACAGGTAGAGGTGCATTAGTGCAAATAAGGTGCAAGTAAGTAAATAAGTAAAAATAAGGTACAGTAAATACAAATGAGCAAAAATGTCAGTGAAAAATAAAGGTGCTAAAAGAAAATAAAGGTACAGTAATCAACACAGTAGACCAAGTTAACTGTCTATCCACATACCTGCCTGTATATTCTTAGTGGTTGTCTGCATGCATAGTTGCTTTACTTATTTGTACGTCTCTTCATCTTTCCGTGTGTCTGTCTACGTACCTGTTTTCCCCGTGTCCTGCGTCCCCAAGACGAGCACTTTGACTGGAACCATTTTTGTTGGCAGCTGAATCCAAAACACAGTCCTGAAGTGTGTCCCTGTATTTAAACATGAATAGTGCGATGGAATGCTGAAATGAAACAGAAGAGAGAGAGAGGGAGCCTGTTAGATCGGAGAAAGCAGGGCGAGGAGATGATGTCAGGGACAGAATTAGGAGAGGATACGACAGGAGGAGGAGGAGCAGGGGTTTTGGAGAAGTACAAGGCACTGCAGACGGTGAATGAGGAGTCAAGCTTCCAGACTGAATAAGTGAAGGCTTTAGACTGGTTCTTGGTTTTCTTCAAAGTAGATGTTTGTGGTAGTCACTCCCGCTTTGCTACTTACAAGCAACTTTAAGGGGAAACCACAAGTTATTTACATTTGCATTTTAGGGCATTTAGCAGACGCTTTTGTCCAAAGCGACTTACAGTTGGTACATTTGTATAGTACATAGTTTGTCAGAGCGGGACTTGAACCTGTAACCTCTTGGTCGACAGTTCGATGCCTTAACCACTGGACTATCCCCTGCCCATTTAAGTACCTATGTGCAAAGAATCCTTTCCTATCAATACATGCAATATAAATCATATGCCCGTTACACTTTCATCAACCAATTTAATGTTTATACAAGTCCAGGCACATTGTGTTTTTTTCTTTTTTCATTTTTGTATTGCCCTTTATACATCTATCTCGGAGAAGAAGTGGGGCACTGTGAGAAGGAACACGTAACCATCCCCGTTATTGTTCCGAATTTCACTATACTTTTCTTTGTGCTTTTGAAAGCCAAGCATTCATTCACAGTCAAGCATCATGGTCATACATGCTAGGCATCTGCTGTTGGTGTTTAATGCTGTTTTAGGGGTTGTGGGAGTATCAAAAAAGTAAAGTAAAGTAAAGTTTTATTACTAATCAGCAAGTGCACATGCACCGAAACACACCACACAAGTACATAGCAGTGTTGGCCGAAACACACACGCATGCAGGGGGATGGCCGCCGAAATATGTCCTCTGCTTTTCACCCATCACTGGCCAGGGGCAGCCAGGAGCAGTGGGCAGCCTTTATGGCGCCCGGGGACCAACTCCAGGTTCTTTGCATCCTCGTCCTGGCCAGGGACGGGACAGGAGAGCATTCTTGCATGTTTTTTTTTTAGATTGGGGTCCTTATGCAGGAGGAGACCCCATGTGAGCACGGGGAGAACATGCAAACTCCACACAGAAAGGCCTCTGTGTGATACCCCACTCTCCTGTGGCCCCCACTCCCAGGTGGCCACCACTCTCTCTCTCCCTTGGCTCCCTCCTGCGACAGGACTGCCCCCACTCCCACATTGCTGGCGTCCGTGTCTACTATGAACCGGTGTCCAGGTTCTGGAAGGGCCAGGATGGGTGTGGTTGTCAATGCGATGCGGAGCTGGGCAAAGGCGGCTGCACAGATGCGACGTAAGCGGTTCTTGGTTCTAGATCAGCCAAGCATTGGTGCTGCTCTGGAACCAGTTTTCCTGGTGGAGAGCCGGTTCTTTTGCCGTCGAAACGAGAAGAACCGTTTCGAGATTAGGCACCGGCTCCGAATGCGTTAAACAGTTAAATGTTTTGGTAAGGGTTCATTTAATTATACAGGTATTTCTCTTTGGAATGACATGCCTCTTACTAAACAGTTTAAAAAAAAACATGTTTTTACCTAATAAAATAAAATCAAACAATCGATGTGAGCTCTTATAAAACATCCATGAACCGGGAATCTTTCTACCTGGAGACACTGCACTGAAACTGTCAAAATCAATGTTTTTTCCTACAGTGCCATTGTTTTTTTTTTTGTTTTTTTACAAGGACATTCTGCAAGCTCAGCCCCCTCCTATACTCCCTGTTCACGCACGACTGCGTGGCCACCCACAGCTCTAACTCCGCCATTAAATTTGCCGAAGACACCACCTTCATTGGCCTGATCACCGGGAACGATGAGACGGCCTATAGCGAGGAGGTGAGAGCCCTTACATCGTGGTGTAAGGTCAATAACCTCCATCTCAACGTCGGCAAAAACGAAGGAGCTCATTGTGGATTATAGGTGGAAAGTGCAGGGTGGAGAACACTCTCCGATCCACACAAACAGGGACGCAGTCGAGAGAGTCGGCAGCTTCAGGTTCCTTGGGGTCCACATCAGCGAGGACCTGTCACGGTCCCACCACACACCGGCTCATTGTCAAGGCAGCGAGACAACGGCTCTTCTTCCTGCGCTGGCTGAAGAGGTTTGGCATGGACTCCGGGATACTCTGCACCACCCTCGACCGCAAGGCTCTACAAAGGGTGGTTGAAACTGCAGAGCACATCGCCAGGTCTGAGCTGCCAGGCTTGCAGGACCCCTACACCCAGAGATGCAGGGGGAAGGCCCAGAGCATTCTCAGGGAGTGCAGCCACCCCAGCCACCACCTATTCACCTGGCAACCATCTGGCAAACGGTACCGGAGCGTACAGACCCGAACCAGCAGGTTCAGAGGCAGTTTTTATGCACAAGCCGTAAGACTCCTGAACTCCTACACTCTTACCACACACACACGCCCCGTCCCCCTCTCCACACACACACTGACTGACACACACACGCACGCACACACACACACACACACCTTACTCACACATCTCCATCTATCCCTTGGATTCATTCCTTTCGCACCTTGAAATCTTTTTTTGACACTCTGATTCTTGGATTGCATTCCTTTTGCACACTTGACGGTTTGCACATCTTGCACATTTGTTTTTGGATACACTTATTGTTTATCTTATTTTTATCTTTATTCATGTTTATCCTTATTTTTCTTTCATCTGTATGTGTGAGCTCGGGGAGACAAGAATGCCATGGCTAACAATGACTGTCTAGTTGATGTTATGCATATGACAATAAAGACCCTTGTATGTACCTCAATAAATCAGACAATTCTTACTCCAATGTAAGGTGTTTGCGACTCACATTTGGCAACGTATCGCAGCGATTGTGTTTGACAGTTACATGTTTGACTGCTTGTCTGCTCCCGACTCTGCAGATGAAACAAGAAAGCTGCTTTATGTGGCAGGACTACAGATGCTAACCCACCATAGTTGAGAGACAGATCGCTGTAACTACAGTTAACCAAGGTGAGGCTTTTAAGATGAAAGCTTATTTGAGTATGTTAATGTTATTTTAGAGGCCTTAGTTTGTATCAGACAAATCATAACTTCACTGGAAAGAGGGAAAAGCCTTGTTTTATACTGTATATTAAATGATAAACCAACTTGGGTTCACTGTCCTATGAGATTAATGACATTTTATTATAGATTCCTGGATGACCATCCATTTCAGTGTGATTCACAAATTTACATAAATTAGCATAAATTATGGAGTAAAGAGTTAAGAGTAGGTGTGTGTGTGTATATATATACACTGACCTTTGAATACATCACCCCACCTCATTATAATTTGTCAAAGAAATTTTTAATTCATTCAGGTGAAGTTTGTGATTGGCTGTCAGCAGAACACAGTTCTTACGTCTAATTATGCCCAATCACTTACATGTTTAGCACAGTTGTGCCTTTATACTGCTGGTATTGAAGTGAAGCATGTGAAAAATGTGTGACCAAGTCCTGATCAAACAAGAAGTATGCCAGTGCTGTTAAGTCTTCAATCGGGATCGAGGCTGCCAAAAAAAATATTTGAATGAAGTTGAACTTTTATTTCAGGGCAAGAAAACAAAGAGAATAGTGGTATGAAAACAGACAACAGCAACGTTGACATTATGTGAAGTACAGGAAAGTACTAGTTTTTATTCCTTCATAATCAAACTTCACAAACAGCTCCAACAAGAGTGAAAATTACAAAAAAAGTGCTGGTAACATTTACAAAAACCATCCTTACTTAGCATCAATCAGTTTATTCTTCCACACTTTTTTTTAGTCTTTTGTATTAAGGCTTAATACTTCTGTATAAAGTATATGCAAGATAAGTCTTCACAGTTTTTTCGAAAAAAGTCACAATATTATGTAACATAATGAAGCTTTACGGCTATTTTCTTTATAATAACAAATACACATCACTGGTAAATATATGTGAAATACAGGGCTTATTGTAAAATGACAAGTAATGATACTGTTTGCTGAAATAGTTTGCTTCCACACACTGTTAGAGGAAAGGTTTGTCATACCGTTGCGATAACTGAAGGAGAATAGGGAGCGTGAGAAAGAATAAACATGTGTGAGATTGCCTCCAAACTTTGGCACATCCCTTTAAACAATTTCACAAAATATTAAAATAATTATTATTTTTTTTTTAGAAAGAATACGCATGGAAGAATGTCTAAACTGGCATAAAGTGTAAAACCATGCTGCGCAGTAAGGTGCTAGATCAGAGATATTACACGGTCAGCCTTTTCCACACGGACCGACATGAATAAGGTGCATTTGTAAGACTCAAAGCATGAAGGGCTTCCTCTTAGATGTCACAAAAATAAGTAATAAATACAAAGGTTTTCCAAAACAAGCTAAATTAATATTAACCAATAGTCTCTAGGCGACCTGTTATAGTCATGCATTCCCATGGATACAGAGAGATGAATATCTCTACGACAGGTGTGTGGCTGCCCTGCTCTTACATGAATATCTCTACGACAGATGTGTGGCTATCCAGCTGTGGCATGTTAAAATAAAAGCGGTACTGTATTCACTGTATATGTTATTTGCTTTCTTTTTCTTTTCTTTTTTTTCTTCTTTTCTTTATTTTTCTTTTTTTTAAACTGTGACGATTGTAAATTCCAAATGTGGAGAGTAAAAAGATGGAATTGAAAACTGAATGCGAAACTAAGCCAAGATATATTCACAAGATCCTCTAAGCTGCACTGGTTTACAGGTCAACAGATGAGAGCTCTAGCCCTAGACTTAACCAATTTCACCCTCATGCATACTGTACGGTTAAAGTGACGCAACAAGCTTGCTTAAATAGTCTACATCACAAAAGCAATTTGGTTTTAGTGCAAACACAATTGGCTGGCTTCAGCTTCTCAATAATAACAAGCTCACCAAGGAGATTACAAGAAGGCACATACTTATGCTTCCTCTAACACGCAACATATTTAGACAAACCGCAACATCTTTCAAACACCACAGAGCGGTGGAAACAGGAAAAGCTACTACGTTAAGATTAAATGGTGACGTCGTGAATTTGAATGTTTTACACATCAATCAACATAATAAAGACATCAGTTCAATATTATCACGCTCGGTGTAATTAATGACCCTAATTGAGAAGGATGACGTATGATACATTTTGGTGGACACGGGTTCTCTACGCAGCCAGTTATGTGCATCACAAAAGGTGCATTAAGAATCAATCTTTTCTCTATGTAATTCATCAACGTTTCACTTTAAAGCATTTTGTGTAACATCCCAAAAAATAAAACAACAACATTCAGTTGACCAGATATGCTAAACATGACACAACCGTCTTAAAATAAAGGTGTATGGGCGATTATTACTATGAAGTTATGTTCTGATACAGATAAAAAAATAAAAAAAACGTCTTCACTGACCAATAACTACCGGCCTTGTGATGAAGACATTTTCGACAGAGTTTATGGTCTCCCTTCCCCATCATTTCCTGTCTCTAGCTCGCAAGAGCTGTCTGATTCATCTAAAACATCACACATAGAAACGACAGTGGTAATACCCCCTTGAATTTGGAAAACACAAGTACTATAGGGGTAAACACGGGGTCAAAACCAGTTCCTAAACAGGTCCACTTTCAAGTTCATTCAAAAGGCAGGATTCTCCAAATTGTGTACCATTTTAGAAGAGCGCTCAAATCCAAACTTTAAAAATACCACCATTCACTCAGCATTTCTGCGTGGGCAGACAACTTTCCTATCCTGTTTAAACATGTGTTGAGTGATCTGAATTATATTGCTTTTGATGAAAGAAGACCAAAATATGTTTAGTG
Source organism: Stylephorus chordatus (assembly GCA_900312615.1). Taxonomy (NCBI): domain Eukaryota; kingdom Metazoa; phylum Chordata; class Actinopteri; order Stylephoriformes; family Stylephoridae; genus Stylephorus; species Stylephorus chordatus. The sequence goes on along the minus strand of OMPB01085732.1, from coordinate 4,818 downwards.
CAAATCTCTTTTCTGGTTTGGGAAGTGGTATTCCGGTTAGTGAGACTACTTCTGCTCTACATCACAAGACCAACCCAGGTGGTGATATTGACTGTTCCAAGAGCTGCCAAGTTGAACATTTCGAAATGTCAAAATTGTCAAACTCGCCTTACTGTACTTCTCCAGTTTACCAGCCCATGTCATGCAACAGTTTGGGTGGGAAAAAACCTAACCGATATTATTGTAATTGTGTTACCCGGGAAAAATGTATGCAGACTTTGAAGCAATAAAGAAAGAAATTGCTTACATCTATATGACGCCGATGATAGTATTTGAAGTGCGTGTTTAGAAACGCGTATTGTACAGTCAGGGGAGTCCATCTGTTAGGATAGGCCTGTGCCAAGGATGGTGTCTGTGCAGTTATGTCTGTCAAATACAACTCTCTCAACTTGGAAATGTTGGTAATCTCACTCCAGTCCAGTGTTTGACAAGTCAAATGATTAAAACGTCTTCCCACACACATAAAAATGCATCCCCTATTTTAAAACAGCAGTCAATACATTTTAAACAGGCTTGTTTCATCATCATAATAATAATAATAATGATAATAATAATAATAATAGAGCAAATAGTATTTTAAATTAACAGAACCGAAAATGGAGAAGGCATGACTGCAGCATGTTATTTCAGGGTGGCTTGGTTGTGTTGTTAACTACCTCCGCTCAAACAGCGCCACTTCTGGTTGGGAGTAGTATTTCAGGGTGGCTTGTTTTGATATTAACTACCTCCACTCAAACAGCGCCACTTCTGGTTGGGAGTAATATTTTAGGGGGTAGATTAAAACGGCAAGCTAAAGTAGGCCATTTGGCCTAAAGAAATATACACATAATAAACACATCTCATAGTTCAACGCAAATACATTTTTAAAAGCATCTACATACACGATATGGCAGGAGAAGCTTCAAAGTAGGATGACAAAATCCTATAAACCGAGGGCGTACATGATTACTGATTTGTAGTTACGCAAATCTTATGAAAAGAATCGAGAAATGCAATCTTTACTACAAGTAATGAAACATGGGCGAACCTATTAAATTTTATATTTCACACGAGGTTGAAAAATATACAGCAGATTCACTAAGAATTACTTGTTACATCAATTAAATATTGTCAATCTTTTACATTCTACTCTGGTTTCAGAGAATGTGTGATAATACAAAAATATACTCTTGATTTCTCACACTTGGTGTGTTTGGACCACTTTTGGATCATATTAAAAGTTTGGTTTACGATAACATTTTGTTGTCTTTTGAGTTTTTCAAAATGGTAGGCCTAGGTGTATTTAATACTGATGTCTGGCTACCGCTATTGATTTGAATTGAAAAGATAAATCATTCGATTTAACGTCTTGGGACAAAAAGTTGTGAGTCTATTATTCGTTTTTTGGCTCAATAAACAAACTAAAATAAATATGTGCAAACTCAAAATCTTGGTCCGTTTCAAGATTAAAACAATTGTTTCATTGTAGTTGTTCTCCGTTAAACTTTTCTGGGCAGCTTTATAATTTCGAATAGCGCTGTGGAATAGTGACCGTACATCAAACGTACTCTCATCTTTTATCCAACAAAGAAAGGGAAGACAAAGGAGGGAAAGTGAACATTGAAAAGGTCTTATCTTAACCTGCTTAATGTGAGTTCATGAAAACCCTAACCTAACCTTTATCTAAGTATAATGATGTGTAGGAACAATGCAACATTTGAAAATCTTATATACGCTATAACATGCAAAGTTTAAATCCCAGCTACGATGTCCAATTCTTTTTTTTTTTCTTTCTGTTTTGTTGCATTTCTTAAAAAAACAACCATTTTTTTGGTCTACCGTATGAAATGAACACAACAATGACACTACAACAAACCGACGGGGATTCAAAATGACAAAACCTTTACAAGCACCCTGCCACAATCAGAAAAAAAAAAAAAAAAAAAAAACTAAATAGGAATCTTGTAAGATTATAGAAATCCATCCTGTAATAGGAAAACACACATACATTTTCTCCATAACACTAAATAAAGTACCCCTAAATGTTCTTACCATTCTTTGGTATTTAAAAACAAAACAAACAAACAAAAAAGAAGAACAAAAAACGCAATTATAATGGCATCTAGCAATTATAATGGCCCCATCTTGCAACCACCTCGCTGTCACACCGTCTTTCAGAAACACAAGTGCTACATTTTCTTTTACTGAAAGTATGCATGTCTATTCTGACAAGTATGTATTGGCTGGCTGTGAAACGATACAATTCTTCTCAAGATTATGGAGTAAATTACGATAACCCTTTCATTTTCAGTTCTACTTTTAAAGGACAGGGGCAGTGCTTGCTACAACGTGACAACAGACCTGTAAAACATTGAAGTGTCTGCATTCATTCCCATTATTAAGTTACTTAAGTGTGGGAAATGGATACCAGACTGGGTTGGAATGTTTTGGGCTTCACAGGAATGTATATTTTCAGTTTGGGTAACATTTTAGAAATGCTATATCTTGGTTAATCCAAAAATAACTATCAACAAATACAAAACGGGCTCAAGGTACGGTCTTGAGGCTTCATTATATACCAAATTATATCCAGGTCTTCACAACAAAAAGATAATATTATATCTGTTCAGGCAGGATTTGAAGGAACACTCAAAATATATATCCCCATCAAACCCAAGCAACTTTTTTTGTTTTAACTGAGTCGTTTTAGACATGACTGTGCATTATTAGGAGGGTTTAACAACTAATTATAATAACACTTACATAATAATACGCTAGGATAGATTAGTGCCTCTTGCTCGGTACACTCAAATCAACTTTGAATATGAAATAAATAAATTGAGAAAGCCAATCGCAGATACAGCAACAATGTCGCTAAAAAAACAAACTAAAAAAATACTTTGTTGGAATCTTAATGGATGATAGCACGAGCAACTCCGATGGTGTTACAACGATCTTATCAGTACGATCTGTGTGTGTGATACGTTATGGGTGTCGGGTGACAGGGACTAGCGATATCACATGCCTTTAAAATGATTTGCTTATTTCTATATTAAAATATGTTTATGAAACTATATGTCCATCAAAATGTTTAATGTCACGGTTTTCACTCATAGCTATACTCTCCTATTTACTCTGTGTAAAATATGTATTTCGGAGGATGTAAAAGATTTCAAATGAAGGGAATTACAGTGCTATAAGAGACTAAAGATTTTAGTACTAAGGCTTGAAAACGGCGACAGGGACCTAGTCTATATTGGAGCTATCACAACAGCTCTTATGTTAAGTGATATGACTTTGTTTCCCTCATTGAAAAAAAGAAATGTTTGACCCTTTTCAAATTCAAGCTGTATGAAAATAAGGCATGGCTCTCCTTCAATCTGACAGATGGATTTACAGAGGACAGGGCCAATAATCAAGGTTAAAGTTATACACAGTTCTGTAATATGACTGTTTCAGTTTTTATTAGTCATTGAAACAAAAAATGTTTCATGTACAGTGAAACCACACACCAATTTTATTTTATACTAAAATAAAAACTATTGCATATTTATATTTTAATGGTCATCAATATAGTCACAGTGAAAGTTACAAACAGAATAACTTAAAAATAAATTCATTATTCATTCCCCTTTTTGTTTTTATACAGCTTGAACTAAAAAAGAAAATGGCCGACGCCAGTAAAATTCCAAATAGAATTATGAAGGAGTTGTTTAGTAACTAGTTTTCATCAAACAGAAAACAACCAAGCACCAAAGCCTGCTTTTTTAAAATTTTTGTAGCACTATAATTCATTTAATCTTTTAATCCTCCATCATAGGTCAAATACCAGTTGAAAAATAAAACTGCGGATGTAATGTGTATATGAATAGAAAACTCCAGGCATCTTAAAGGGCTCTCTTAGAATGCACTCACGAGCAAGGTTTTCTAGCAGTAGAAGTATAAATAGCATCATCTTAACAGACCATTGTGTATATACTGCATCTGTGCACTGGAGGAGAGAGAGAGAGAGAGAGACTATGAATATGTTATATAGTTAAATAGGCACTTGATAGGCATATTCCCTATATCCCACAAGGTAAAATCTAGCTGCATTTATTTTTTTATTGTACTATCTGAAAACGTATCTTATCTGTGTGAAGATGGACTTTATATACATTATATATTTATATGTTAGTTACTTTACCCTTTGTGTACTGTAGTAGGACAAAATGCTGTTGAGTAATCACTGAATGGTTTTTGCATACACATTTTCTAGCTGTGTGACTTAGTTCATGCTTGAATAAAAGCGTATTAAATGTGTGGAGACTGAAGAGTGAAAGACAAGACGTATCCTTAACAATCCTCTCTCTCATCCCTACAAAAGAGATTTTTCCCCAATGTTTCATCTTATTCAAATCTCATTGCAAAGACTATATTCATGTTTAGCAAGCACACCAAAAACGCCTCAATGGTACAACACAGGAATGCAAGCACGCACCTACCCATGCGCGTGCACGCATGCACACGCACGCACACGCACACACACACAAAATTGATGAACAATAATATAGTTGAAACACAGTACGGAAAGCGTCTGACTCGAGTCTATCTATGTTAACAGTTTTGTTCTGTAAAAATATATATAGCGTACACTTTACAAACATAAGGTCTAAACTTTTTTTCCATTTTGTTTTAAAATCTAGAAATGACATAAAAGCACAATTGAGAATTGGTCAATAAAGGATACGCTGCAAATATTCAGCATATGATGTGTTTTTTTTTTTTTTTAAATTATTATTTTTTTTTTATTTTTTTTAT
>OMPB01085730.1:0-10518 GCA_900312615.1 Stylephorus chordatus | reverse complement strand
TTCTATCAATCTATCTGTGTGTGTGTGTGTGTGTGTGTGTGTGTGTGTGTGTGTGTGTGTGTGTGTGTGTGTGTGTGTTTGTTTGTTTGTTTGTCTGTCTGTCTCATGGGAGCTACAGCAGTCCTATCACAGACCAAATACTTCCCTTCTCAAAGACCCAAACTGTTATGTTTTCTCTGTGTGTTTCTATAGTTAGCTAAAAGTTATCTTTTCTCTGTGTGTTTCTATAGTTAGCTAACAGTTGTGTTTTCTCTGTGTGTTTCTCAGACCTTTCAGAGAAGAAGAGTGACTTAAGGGCGTGCGACGACTCCACCTGCAGGTACGGAGGCGTGTGCATGGATGACGGCACTCAGCTCAAATGTGTCTGCCAGTTTCAGGTGAGACCAGCAGGACAACAGGTGTGGTTATTTGGGGACCTGCCTATGTTCCCTCAGCCCTATGTTCCCTCATCCCTAGGCTTTCCCCCCCCCCATCCAAATTAGGCCCTACAGTATGTTCCCTCAGCCCTTTGTTCCCTCATGAAACATTTTCCCGATCCTAATTAGGCCCTATGTTCCCTCAGCCCTATGTTCCCTCAGCCCCATGTTCCCTCAGCATCAGAGTCTGGGGCCGATTGGCTTTGCATTTTAGATCAGGTTGAAGGCCTAGGGTGAGGATGGTTAAGTTTAGGTAATAGGTTAGAGATCGTTACGTTTAGGTGTTAGGTTATAGATGGTTAAGTTTAGGTGTTAGGTTAGAGATGGTTACGTTTAGGTGTTAGGTTAGAGATGGTTAAGTTTAGGTGTTAGGTTAGAGATGGTTACAAACAGTCAGGGGTGACAACATTACCTCTGTGGCGGGGCCAACGGGGCCCGATGCCGAAGGCAGGTGAGAGAAATCAGCGATAAGTAATGATAACTCTCTCTCACCTGCCTATTTAAGAACAGTGACCGGACCCAAACGAGAGACTCACTCACAAGACACGGAAGCGACAGTCGATCGCCAGGACGCTGTCCTGGCCTGGAATTATTATTTATATTTAATTTGCTGTGGAGATCTCCGACGGACAGTTTTGTTGTATTTATTTTATATTTAAAGTTATATTGTTTGTGTCTGTGCAAGCGCGGGATGCGCTTGTGCGTGTGTGTTTCCGGGAATAAATGCTTGAACTGTGCATCTGGTGTCCGCCTCTCCGTTACAACCTCATTAGCAGAGGTACTGATCTGAGGGAACATAGACACGCTCCCTGGTTATTTTACGGTGTTGTGATCAATCTTACTTGACCGTAACCTGGTAATTAAGCCCTGATATGCAACTGCAGCACGGTTCACAGGTGGGAAAAGCAGGTGGTCCGGCAAAGGGTCGGTGGTTCAATTTTGTTCCCTCTCAAATAAGTGATGAGGTGCCCATGAGCAAGGCACCTAATTCCTAATTATCATGACTAGATGGTTGTCACCTTTCATGGTTGACGCTGCAGTGAATGTGTGTGTGAATATGAAGGAATGTGGAGCGCTTTTGCTTTTTTGCTCTTTTGTATTTACTGCACCTTATTCTACTCTCTTACTTATTTACTTACTTGCACCTTATTTGCACTAATGCACCTTCTACCTGTACTGTACTCTACTGCTGCTGTAATACCGAATTTCCCCCCTGGGGGATCAATAAAGTATTATCTTATCTTATCTTATCTAACAAAAGTTATCCAAAACATAACACACTATATATTCCCTCAAGTTATGTCTTTCAATATATGATTGTACCCCTCAAGCTGAACGTTCTCCACAAGGACTGCACCCCACCATCTTATTCCAGCCTGAGGCTGAGGTTCATGAAAAATCAATGGCTGCTAACATCACTGCTCTGCTGGTGAAAATGCTGCTGATGAAACTATTCAGCACTTTAGCATCCGGTGACAATTCTGCCCAATGAGACTTCACTTTTGACTTGTTCGGATTGACCAGTCACAGCTTGGTGTCAACCCGCCTATACTTGTGTGGACACACCCATTTGTGTCGACACACCCACCTGCAGATACCCATACTTGAACCATTTTAGACCACCCATAAGTGAATGGAGTACTTCAGAATAAGGCATTTTTTTCCTGTTCATGTAATTGAATGTAGAGACATTCATCCCACATTTGTTTGTGATTGAGTTTCTAAATGATTCATTTTTAATTAGATTAAATTATATAGCGCTATCATATGTTGTATTGTAAGGTATCTGAGTCTTATTGGGAGTATGAATGTTACCGATGTGCATTGATGCATTTTCTTTATTGAAGCTTGTTAAAAAGATTTATTGGGGACCCTGGGAAGAGTAGGTACTGTTTTTAATACAGTAGCTAATGGGGATTTTCCCCTTTTAAGGAACGACTGCATGTGTCTTGAGCGCAGTCACTTCACCATCCCGGTAAATAATTCTTAGGGAGCCATCAATTAATTGTTGTAAAGTACACTTTTTTTTGCGGGGTTTATCAGCACAAGAGAATACATTGATCAGATGTAATGGCCCAACTCAGATTTGGGAGCATGTGATATGTTGCAGAAGTCATGCATTTGTGCTTTTGCTACATCATCATGCCTGATAGCGTAGAGTATGTGTGGTTTATCTCTCCCTCCCTTCTCCTCCCCCCCACCATACACACACGCTGTAGGACAAAGTAACAACGAAGAGAATCCAGTTTGCAGCAGGCACTTTATTTTTAACATTAAAATAATAATGAAATTATTTGACAGACAGCCCTGTCCTCACAATATGAGACCAGGGGTAACATCACACATACAAATATTTTCCAAATCAGCTGCAGGATAAGAGCATAAAACTAAGTGTGCCACTGTGTTGGCATTTCTGCATGCATACAACACACGATACTACTTATATATACTTACTATTAAACTTACTTATAGCAGGACGGTTTTTGGCACAGCATTTTTGAGTTACATCTTACCACTCCCTGGCTCACGGAGTGCATTGTGAAACCATACTTTCACTAGTTAAGATCCAAGTCCGTTTCTGCAATTCAGCAAGCAATAGAGTCCGGACGAGCATTAAAATTGCCCTTCGGTAGGGCGTCAGGTGTGTAAGGCAGGTAGGGCCAGCAGACAGGAAGCGTTTTGAAGAACTGGGTGGCTGCTGACATGCATGGTCTCTGCAGAGGAGTACTTCACAAAGGTGGGACGGTTTCCTCTGCTGTGGGCCTTGGCTGCAGCGCCTGCCAGGATGTGCATGATCTTCAGAAGAGTGGTCTCGCTGAAACAATGAGCATACAGGCGTCAAAAGAAGGGCCAGGAAAGGATTGTGCTCAGCACTTGTGTTAAAAGGAACATCCTGGATTACAGCAGGCAAAAGCCAGAGGCTACAGCAACATGTATACACCTAAAATAATCACTTGCAGAGCAGAACAGTTGGACGTCACATTTTAATTGACCAAGTTGAAGGTAGATACCATCTTCTACCACCCAGTCATATTTTTGAGTGCACAAACCTGCCTATGTGGATGCTGGAGGCTATACACCAGGCAGTGTCTCCATCAGGTGTGGGAGGCTCCTGCACTACCCTGCGGGCCAGGCAGAGGGCGGCACCTGCCAGCTGCATGGGCAAGAACACCACACATTGGCCTTCTAGGAGGGAGAGCTCCAGCAGATACCGGGCCATCCACATTACCTGGCAGCATAAATGTATAAAAGGCAAATAACATAAGGACACATCAGCATTGAACAATCGCCGTAACCCCATGATTAGTCATGATTTGCGTCCACCAACCTTGGCACTGCAGCGGGCAATAGCAGCAGAGAGGAGGAGGAAGTGTAGAGGCGGACAGTGGCTCAGGTCGAACTTGAGGCCGCAGAGAACTTTGCGCTCCATCCGCAATAACTGCTGTTTTGTGTAGCCATTATCCATCAGGTAGCAGAGCTCCGACACCTAGGGAATATAGTGGTGCTGAGCCATGTAAACACAATATAAACAAACACAACACAAGCAGATGTCATTTGTACACCTTCTGCAAAAGTGTGTCAACATTTCACAGCAATAGAGTAAGGGGCAGGGTTTATCTATGGCTTTACCTCAGGGAGGAGACATTCTTCCTTCTTGGCAGCCAGGAAGAGGCAAACTACGCCAAGGAGCTGCAGGTTGGCTGTGGATACCTTGATCTGGCGAAGGGAGCGGTTCATGAGGTTTATGGCCAGGTAGAGAGTCTCATCCTGGAAATGCAACACATCCTGGGAGAGATATAGGAGATTTAAGATTTAAAATAAGAGATTATATCTCATGTCCAAGCTTCTCTACCAAGGTGATCAAATACATGACTTGCGTTTCTAAACAACCCTTGGCATGTTTTGTCTCGCTCGTATTAGTTGAATCCCATTTTGACACAAACAAACCTCGACTAAAAATGTTCTCAAAAGTGTTGTGAATGGAGCACATACATGAACCTGTATCAACCAATTCACCAGGACTGCGTGCGTGGTATCCGTGAAGGGCCGGGGCAAGTCGGCATTAGGAAAAGTGTTTCGGAACTGATTTCTCTGTAGGGTTGTAAAGCAAAACCACCCCCAAGTTCGATAATATTTTTCACTGCCGATAGTATTTGCACATACAAATACAAGTACCAATCATTGAATTACTAAACTGTATACACTTTGACCATAGGGGTCATAGAATGCAAGGAATAAAATGCTCCATTAAATGAATCCATCAACAAAGATTTGCTGTAAAACTATGATACAGAAGTGTTTTTTTCTTTGATTACTAGACATCACCCATCTGAAAAGTATTGCGTAGATAATTGTTACCAAGTCTCACCATCATGTCCATAAATATGTCCCAGGCATATGTCCGGTCCCAAATGAGGCCTAGTTTCTCCATGGCCTTCTCCACTTCATGACGTAGCAGGCCGTGCACCAGTCCTTGGAAGCTGGGTAAGCCCTGCAGGCCATGGTTGTAAAGAAACACTGCGTTGTTTGTGCACTCATCCAGCACGCCAGCTACAGAGGATGCAAACAGAACTATTAAAATTGTTTATTAGTTCTGCTCAGGCGCCACTGCCTGAGATAATGTTTTACGTCTTTTATTGTGAAATACCCGGAAAATGACCCCAGAGAGTGTTTTTACTTTTTCAGCCTTTGAAAACAGAATTTGGTTGAAAAGGGCTGGCAATCACAGTCACCACAATGTGCTCATTAAAATATTCCTGGTGTGAAGGGGCAGGCTTTTGAGACCCTTTTTTTAATGGGGTAAAAGAAGGTTACTGTCTCACACCATTTTCATAGCAGCCATTGATTATGCCATCACTTGTAGAAACGGGCAGCCTCCAGTCCTGCTGATACAAACAGGACATCAATGATTATGACCATAAAATAAATAATTCACAGAAGCATAAGAGAAAGTATGTTATGCCCATCTCCATTCTGGCTCCACCTTGTTGAGTGCTCCCCTAGGCTCAACTCCTTCTGGAGGGTGCCTACGCTCTGTAGGCCCACATGCATTAGCCCAAGTTCTGAGAGGAGGACGCCTCTCTTCCGCCTGTTAGGGAACCAGAAAGCAACTTTTTAAACAACACACGAGTGAGGGCATCATAAAAAAGATGTACATTTAAAAGGAAAATACGCACTGATGGAAGTAAGTCGATATTGTGTCACTATACAAACGAGTTCAATTAATGCTCGTGCTTCCTTTGCTGCCATGACATACCATCAACGGTACCAACTGTATTACACGCACGCGGAGACATTGTAGTTGTCCAATGCGCGAGAACACCAAACTCACCTTCTTGTGTAAGTCCAACAGTGGCTTGGAATCGCAGAACCCAGTCTTGGCCATTATTACTGCCAGTGACTGTGCGTTCAGTCACCAGGCCGCTGTAGCTACTTATCCACGAGGCGACAAACGTATAGAGTGCCGCCATGTTGGTTGAAGTTGTATTAATAACGAGGGACCACTGATTAGGGGTGTGGACCGCCGCGCCCACTTTGCACAGGTATGGTTAAGCTCACTTTTGAGGCACACATTGCAGTTATATATCGATTTTATTTTGGTATAAGACAAATGATACCATGCATGTAGTCTGCTGTTGTGTACATCTACATTCCAATATTATTTTATAGTAGTTACGCCACATGTAGCTACTGTACGATTTTACTTCACTAATAACCTAATACGTATGACTTATTTCGTTAAATGATACCAATATATTGAGTATACAAAAATACTGGAGTTGTTCCGGATGGATGTTGTGTCACGTTTAAGCAGAAGCACATTAGTCGATGATATACGACACAACAGAATCAGGCTTTGTTGATGACTAACTTAACCATACTTTCGTGTGCCTTCTCTCATTCAGTAAAGGCACGATGTGGATATGTATCGTCTTTTAAAATTGGTCAAATTTAGCCTATATGTAATGTAGGCCTAATGCATTTTTTTTTTATTATTTATTTAGATTAGGCCTACTTGATATGCGAGTATGACGTTCACATTCTGTTCAGGTTCTCTCCATCCGATAGCAAAACATGCAAATGGTATGAATAAAGACACAGAATAATTCAGTAAAAATCTTTACTGGGATATTATGAGTTGCAAACGTTATAAGCTATCATGATGTAACATATCCTGTTACTTTGTAAAATCTTGCAACGCAGGGCGGGGGGATCTGTCTACCAGGACAATGTCTTCCCCTAAAGATTGCTTTTCTCATTGTCATCTAATCTTGGATAGCAACAAGAGAACAAAATGAAAAATGTAATCTTGTTACACATCAGCATTAAGGTGTGACATTCGTGACCGTTAAGTTATATCACATTCAGATATACAGATAAGCCATGTAACCACTGTAAAGCTGCAAATGAAACACTACAAAACTGCAGGCCTCCCCATCTATTGATGCCAATATCAAGCTTTTTTTGGTATTTACATACTAGTGGATAGGTGCATTCGTGCCCAGTGTGCCTACAGGAGAGGTCGGGGTAGGGGTGTTTGCTTGCATTTTCAGTTGTAAAGCACTAATAAACAAAGCACAGCTAGCAGCAAAGTGCAGTGTATGGCTTCTGAGCCAACTTTATAAAAGCTTTGTGGCATCCCCCTTAATGATGAAGGCAAAGAGAGACAATCAGTGGCACAATCCTGAAGTCCGGTCCAGCCGTTTGAAAAGGTGGATGCCAGGCTCGAGTGTGTCGGCTATGCCTGAGCCTGTGAAAAGAGGTGGTGAAGTTGGAATAGTAGGAGAAAGCCATCAGTACCTGGAGGATCTTGGGGCCAAAGGGGTGCTAGAACCCATCGATTAAATGACCTGCCTCACAACAATTTGCTGTGTCCTCATCACAAAAAGTGATAATGTATACTATTCTCCCATCTCTCACACACACTTAGGACATGAGTGAAATTCCAAACCATACAAATTAGTGAGTCAATCTTCACTTCAACAACTGCTGTGCAATTATTTTCTAAGAAACTAAACAAAACACAATCTGTACATAATTTAGAATTGTGTAAAATGCATTCCTCCTAAAATATACACACTTCAGGGACTTCATTGCCCCTTTTTCATGATCACTCACAACAAAATGGTGCTCAGGAATTAAAAACGGCCTCCATCAAATTCAAAAATAAGCCACCAAAACATTGATTCGATTTGTTCTGAGTAAATTATAAAGTCAGTAGCGAGGTAATGGGGGATAAAGTGAAAATGCCAAAGTAATATAAATAAATGAATACAAAAAGCTATTGTGCTAAAAGGAAGGAAAAGTAATTGAATGGAAACAAAGAAATGAAGAACTTAAAAGAACAATTTGAAAGATTTTTTTTAATATATATTACATAATATATACTCAAAGGAGACAACTTGTCTTCCAAAGTTGAAGGAATACATGGAAAACTGAAAAACAAAACGATGAAAAAACAAACAAACAAGGTCTTGATGTTCATTTTGCTAAATTCAAAGAGCAACTAGCCTCGCTCTTCTTGCAATTATGGAATATCATATGCTTATGTCCACATGAGTGTTTCAAATTTGCTGTCCGGAGCAAACATTCTGGATTACAAAATCATTGTCATTAGTGCCCTTGTATCTCCTGGGCACAGGAAGAAATACATCCAAGTACTCAAAGCACAACGTACGGGAGCACACAAACAAAAGGACCAAAATATTAAGTGTGGAATTAAGTGTTCAATCTCCCAGGAAATGAGACATTTTTTCACCTCATCACAGCAAAAATAGCACTGATTGAACCATTTTTCATTCTTTAAATATGGGGACATTCAAATTCATTCTTTTTTTTTTTAAACAAAATAAATCATTACAATGATATAGGACAAGAAAAAAAAAAAAGTGACGAACCACACAAATGATTGATTCTTCCAGATATTCCTGCTGGCGGCGAGCTCCGACATGCACAACAACAGCGTGGGGGTGAACGGTCGTGGTCCTCGAGATTGTTCTCTCCAGAAAGAACAGACTAACCTGATTTGTGGTCATCTTTTTTTCTAACTATCCTCCACTCTTTGGTTTCAAACAACACGGCAGCCGGCCTTTTATAACCCTGTTGTTATGAAGCCGTTGACTCTGTAGTGTCCCGCACTTTTCAAAACTTTTCCAAAAGGGTTGGAAAAAAACAACAACCACAAAACAAAAACGTGCATCAACAGACAAACATTGATGTTTTGTGATTCAAATGGCAGTTCATACATTCTCTTGCACTCTTTATGAATACATGCGCACGTTGACACTCAATCCTATGCATGCTTGCACACGTGCACACACTCTCACAGACACAGTGCAAACACAGAAATGGCATTCCTCCGAGAGGTGAACGCCACGTTCTTTCGAGCTCCCAACGATCGCTTTGCCCCTGCTCTCCCCACCCCCCCTTTTCTCACTGTAGGAAACAGTCCCACACTTGATTTGTAACAGCAAGTTCCAGAAAGAGCACTTGTAAAAAAAAATATATATCATTTTTTTTTTTTTTGAAGAAATATGGCTTTATATTTAAAACCAGATCAATGGAAAAAAAATAAAAGTAAACAAAAACTATTCTATTTCCCTACATTTCATTCTACTTTTTTAAAAATCCTTTCAGGTTTTTACATATGCATGGATATGTGTGTATTTGTGTGTGTGGGGGGCATTGTTTCAGCTGGTGACGAGGTGGTGCAACGCTGGGGTAACCTGGTTATAGTCACATGTGGAGGACCCAATGTGGTTCCTGTTGTAGTGCAGAGGAGGTCCTGCAGACGGGGCCAAAAGCAAACTCTCTGTGGACGTGCAGTGACAAGGCCACCAGTGTGTCCATTTGGACCTGCTGAAGTCGCCCATCCACGGCTGGTGTTTGTGTCGTCATGACGATCCGTCTCAAGCTCACGCTGATCCTTTGGTGTGTGTGTGTGTGTGTCTGTGTGAGTGTGTCAATGTGAAAGTCTGAATTGAACATGTGCCTTGTGCCATTTTTTTGTTTGCTTCTTTGTCATTTGCATCTTTCCAATTTTCCCAGCAGTGCAAGTGTGTGTTTGTGAGGGTGTGTGAGCCTGCCTGCTTGTTTCAACGGTTTACTGGGTCATTCCCGTATGCTGGCAGAGTAGGAAAACTGAGGGAAATGGGTACGCTGGTCAGAGTCCTCCGCGTCCAGGCTGTCATCTGGAGTACACAGTACAGGTGGAGAGAGAGAGAGAGAGAAATGCAAATACGTTCACAACACTGACTAGGAAAGCTGCTGATTTGATCAAACAGGATTGTAACAGACACATTTTACCAATTGTCAGCAAAAATGTGTTTGAAATGTATTTTGGGTCAATTAAATCAGCTTTGTGATCATTTTTCAACTAGCCATTCATCACACACTGTGAATATCAATATCAAATGCCTTGCTTAGATCACAGATTGGACATTTTGCCCGACCAGCATAACAAATCTGATTTTGTTTGAAGAATACTGGAATGTTAAATGTGCAGGTGCTGATATTGGAAGGCTACTTACATTTGTCTGGTGGAGTTACGGTAATGGTTTGAGCAGTGAATTCATCGTCAAAGTAACGAGTGTCTGTCTCTGAAGTTACTTGAGGTTTGAAGGGGGGGATAAGCTGTGGAGAGAGAAGATAACATTGGTACACATAACCCTAACCTTCATATACACACACACATATATATATACAGTGGTCAGACGTTTAAAATTCGCACGGTGACGAATTGGTATTCCGTTTAAACGCAATACCACTCACAGCCTCAAGAGGGAGTATAATACAGCATTACGCTGGTCTGGTCAGCAGACGTTTAAAACAATGGCTGAGGGGGTTATTAATTAAGCTAAAAGCTGTTTGTAATAGAATGTTAGTTAATGTATAACATTAACTAACATTCTATGACAAACAGCTTTTAGCTTTTTAATATATAATAAGTGTACATGCAGAGCTGAGCGGCTCGCAGATCGCTTGTTTATTAGCGTAATTTAGCATTTAGCGTCTGCTAAATGCCTTGAATGTAGATCTGTTACAAGCAAACACCGTACGGTTAGCTCACTGAGATAGTGTGTCTAACCACTGAATTATTCGC
>OMPB01084791.1:3533-15596 GCA_900312615.1 Stylephorus chordatus | reverse complement strand
AGAGCCCATGGAGCAAGAGGAAGCGGATCCAGTAAGCCAGGGCGCCGCTGCCCCCGGCGACTCCCAGGTAAATCCTAGGCCGCATGTTGTTCGCTGGAAGGCGGTTTGGAATCTGCATTCTGGCGTCAGCACTTTGACACATATCCAAGTAACACAGGATATAGGTGCAAAAAAAACAACGACAAAAACCCACAGGAACAATGTGTATTGATCTCAGAGGATTTTTGATAGCAGAAATACTAACAGGAAGGCAGAGGGTTTCATAAATATTATTTGTAGTTGGAACATAATGCCCGTCCACTTTGACTTTGTGGTCTAGAGGAAATGAGCTAAGAAGGTAGAAGCTTTTTTGGAAGGATTTAACACGAGGAGAAAGGATATTCGCTCAGCTGTGTGTGCGTGTGTGTGCGTGTCCCATACTCATGGTGTTCTCTATAGTGCACTCAAGTCCAAGCTCTATTACGCTACATGAATCTAGATGTAGCGCCCTGTACATGTACATCACACAATGTATTGGAAACATGTCCAAATGCACGTAGGCCGTTTTATATACCAGACCATCATCGTAGTGTATAAAGTACTCGCTTTCCGTAAGTGTTAAAGAAAATGTAGCCTAAGTCAGACACTCTTGACAGGCATTGAGTATATGGTTTAATGAAAGCATGGCCATGGGAAGATACAGTCACACACAATTGTTAGTATAACCAAGCATCTTCTAAGAATGAGGGTTTGAACACAAACATTTCAACACTAGCTGACGGGGTGTAAACAATGGTGAACTAGATTACCACTTGCTAGGGTCATTATTTGATTAAGAAGGGACACATTAGCAATGGGCAGATGGTGACTTGTACAAAGAGCAGACAGCATAAACTACAGTGGGTACATGATCAGTTCAACAGATAATGGAACATAGAACCAAAGATTTGTTAAGAATGCAGGACCTACAGTATGGGAAGGGTCAAATCAGCTTCTTCAAATGAACTAATGTCAACACTGAGCATTTGATCAGAACTAACAGGAAGAGGTGACCATTAATATTTCACTACATTTAGAGGTCAAGACAGACTTAATCATTTCTCCCACAGTAAGTCTTTCTATACTGCATCGGTATTTCCATGGGTAGGGAATGAGTCCTACTACGACCCCTGATTTAAGACAAACTGGCTCACTGAAACTCACATTGTGAATCCGTTTAGGCGGAGGTGCAGAGGACGGAAGAAGCCACAACTCCTCAAGCAGACGCCACAGAAGAAGAAGAGCCAATGGAAACGGCCCGTCCAGAACCTTCCGAGTTGAATGAACCAATAAAAGATGCCGTTGACGACGGCAAAGCAGACACCGAGGATGGAAGTGGCGCAGAAGAGGCAGAATGAATCTGCTAACATGGGAACTAGAGTGCACTCTAGTTTTGGAGCAACTTTGTTGTTGTTTTTGTATTGAAAAAAATCTTTGAGAAGTAGAATGTTCATGTAAGCTTTCCTTATGCCATTGTGTCATTATGACAAATAAAAATGAAAACCACAATGTTCGTTCTTTGTTTTTTTTACCTTACACATTCATCTGTGCAGCGACACATTTCTTCCATATTATGCACATGTTTTTATCATCGAAAGGTTGTCGATGAACATTTAAAAAGGAAAAATTAGATCAAATTATTCTATGGGTGAAATTATGCCGTTCCTAAAATTGCATTGAACCCCGGGTTAACCTTTTTATTTAAAACTTTTATTTTGGAAAGCACTTCGAAACAACTTCCTACAAAAAAACGGGTGAACTTTGTGTCTCAAAGTCCATTGGTCAAACGTGTTAAATAAAAAATAAAATCAGTGGTATATAGCACGTAGCAGTGTCGCTAAACAATACTAATACCGACAAGCTAACAGTATTTATGCTATTGTTGGTCGTGGAAAATTGAGTGGCATCTCATTGTGCATACTCTACCTGTACGACCATAATAATCAAGAGCTCTGAAGAAACGTATTTGTACTGGACTAGTGGGGATTTCTAAATGAAAGCTGTGATTCTCGCAGCTGGCTATGGGACTAGGCTCCAAAGAGACGTGGACCACGACACAACTGGTCGCTTCCAGCATCTGTGTGGAGTTGCCAAACCCTTGTTACCTGTGGGCCAGCGTGCTTTAATCTCTCACTGGGTTTCTGCTTTGACTGCCTCTAGATGTGTAGACGGCATTTATGTTGTCGTAAGTTATTTTAGTTTGAAATCAACCCACAACATAAGTAACGTAGTATAGTAGTTCTTGTAAATGAATCATACCATACATAATGTTCCTTTAACAGACAAATGCTCTTTATCACCATGCGTTTGAGGAGTGGGCAGCGCAGTTCTCAACCGTGAAGGTCCTCAGCGATCAGACAAGAAGCAATGATGTACGTTTTAAAAGCTAACTTAAACCACTCTTTTTTTTTATAGTGTGCCAATGTCTCCAAATCCACTGTTTCCTGATAACCTTTGACGTTCTTACTTCCCAGGAGCGTCTTGGTGCTGTGGCGTGTTTGCAGCTCACTATAAAGCACTTCAAGATAGAAGATCCTATCATTGTTATTGGGGGGTAGGTTGATGCTGGCTCGTCTATAGCATGTTGAATGTCAGGAATTATTATTTATTTTTTAAAGGGGTGCAGGTACAATGAATGCAATACAAATAATCATCAAAACTTCACCATAAATCCTCCATGAAGTGGAGGATCCACTACCTCCTCCAACTGGGAGATAGTATTGCTAGGATTATTGACAAATGTACCTTCTTCTTTTGCACTTTGTAAGTCATTTCTGACATATGTACCTTTGTAAGTCAAGCGTCTGCCAAATGCCCTAAAAGTAAAAGTAAAGTAAAGATGAAGTACACTGCCCATCCCCCTTCCCCATACTCCCCATTTCCACCCCATTCTGAGTACCCCCCTCCCCCTAGGAATTATTAAATGTTAAAAAAAATAATAACCTGACGTCTTCTTCTTAATTTACTTTTGCATTTTAACCAGCGACACTCTCTTCTGGGAAGATTTTAGCCTCAAAGACGTAAAAGAGCACTTTTCTGCCCTTCAAGCCAAGTCGGGGAACAACTGCCTAGTGCTCTCTTATCAGTGTAAAGATGAAGGTGACTGCTATTGTTCTCATGGAGGGTTGTTTATGTCAAAGATTGCTAGAATGAGTCATTATTATTGTTACGCAAAGGTCATGGCAAAATAAATATCAATGAGCTATAGTGAATTCAATTGAAATGTATATTTATCTACAACCCGAAGAAATGTGTTAGCCCAACATTTTTTGTATGTTTTAATATATAATTATCGCTTAATCTTCCCAGAGACCCACAAATATGGTATTTTAGAAGTGGATGAAGACTTGCGTGTCTTGTGTATGAAGGAGAAACCTGCTCCCACTGAAACAACATCAAGGAGAGCAGTAAGTTCACTGGTTTCTCATAACAAGCACATTAGAAGGCTGTATTTATTGGCCATTTCAGTCATTTGTGTTTGTTTTTCACAATAATGACTAAACGGATGAATAAACATATGTTTATTCTTTAATATTGATTGTGTGCATAGACAGCCTTGCCCCAAATTAAATAAAATGTATTTATTTCATGTTTTCATGTATGACAGCAGTATAAATACTTGAATTCCTAATATGTGCATAGGTTTTAAAAACACATCGTTTCTGGTTATGATTGAAATCAAGTGATTCTATTTTATCATCTAGAAGAAGGGTTCTCATCCGAGTAAAAAATATCACTGCTGACTTCAGATAATCATTTCTTGTCTTGCAGTGCCCCTGTTTCTACATGCTTGCGAGGAACTGCCTCTGCCTCTTGGACAACTTTCTTGAGTCAAAGAAGGTAGCTCAATCATTTTTCTTTAATAATAATAATAATAATAATAATGATGAAACATTATAGAGCATCAACAGGAGAGGAAAAATAGGATATGCCACGTAGGGCCAATCTTAGGGTTATTGGAAAGCAGTGATGAAGAGGTGAGCTTGTAAGAGTCGATTTGAAAGAAGTAATGGAGACGATCTCCCTGACATGTCTGGGAAGAGAATTCCACGGCCGGCGAGCAGCCCTGCTGAACGATCTGTCCCCCCATGTGGCAAGGGTAGGCCAGAAGAGGGCCAGCATCACCGGACCTCAGACTGCGGGTGGGGGTGTAAGTGTGGAGGAGCTCTATATCGGGGCGGAGCCATGTAGTGCCTTGTAGGCAAGGAGCAGCGTCCTGTAGTGGATCCTGTGATTGACTGGTAGCCAGTGTAGTTCCTGGAGGAGGATGGAGATTGGCA
Organism: Stylephorus chordatus; assembly: GCA_900312615.1. Lineage (NCBI taxonomy): Eukaryota > Metazoa > Chordata > Actinopteri > Stylephoriformes > Stylephoridae > Stylephorus > Stylephorus chordatus. The sequence goes on along the minus strand of OMPB01084791.1, from coordinate 11,298 downwards.
GTGTCAAAAGCTGCACTAAGATCAAGAAGGATGAGGATGTCTACGGCCCCTGAAGCAGAAATTGTGACTCTTACCTAAAGCCGTTTTTCTGTGCTGTGATGCACACGTAAACCAAATTGAAAGGGCTCAAAAAGGGTAGCCACTCCATGTAGCTTTGGAGCTCGGAAGGAGACAACATGATCAAGGACTTTGGCCAGAAATGGAAGGTTTGAGATGGGCCTGTAGTTGTTGGCTTTGTCAAGGTGAAGACAAAGAGACACAGATGATTAGGAGGCATGGTAAACCATCACCGCGGAACACATTTTGAATTGGTTGGGCCATCAGTCCAACTAACTAGATAACCAAAGAATGAAGTGGCGGTTTAACGTTAACTATATGAAGGAAACAGCATTAGTGTTCCATACATTCGATACATGTCACGACACAATTGGCCCTTCGCTAAGGCCCGCCCCCCTTAGTTACTATTGCTAAGTCCGACAAGCTTTCGGAGCCAACATGGCACTCCCTGGAGAAATATTGTCAAATTTTTGGAAAAACAAAAAAGCGATTTCAGACAGAAAGGTCTACAATATGCATTTCAAGGATACATTCAGGATGTCAAACTGAATATAGCCTGTAACAGGTGAACTGGTTTTCATTTGGGCTTTAGAAATAAAGATAGAAATATGATCCAACTAACCGTATTCTTCCCAGGGCCTGTCTCCTGATTAGCCTACATGTTACACGGTTGTTTTCATTAGTAACCACCTGTCACGTTAGTAGCGTACCTTACGATAATTTAGGACGACCAGCTGACAGCTAACATCTGCTAACAACAGCATAACATTATTTTACGGTTAATAATAGTAATGACTTACCTTGGAGCAGTTCGACAAAGCTGGGCCTGTCGATCTTTGAGGGGTTCAACTGGGTATGAGGACATCCACATAGCTTTCCACAGCCTACACTTTTCAGGGAAAGGGAAAAAAACGTATCTCCTTCCAACCTCTCGGGTAACCTTGGGTAACGAGTGTCACCGTTACAAGTGCCCCAGGCACAACGTTTAACCATAACTAGCTAAAAGTCCACAAAAACAGCTCGAAAATGAAGAAAATCTGAAACTTTTGCATCGGAGTCAACGGAGCGCAGCCATGAAAGTGTCGGACCTCTGACGGAGCCTGTCCTATGCTGCGCGGTGATTGGCCACAATGGCCAGTCTGCGTTTCAGGGGCGTGTCTTAGCTTAGGGTCAATTAGCCAATACATTTTTAGATAACAGAATGCATTGCTTTCTGATAGGATGTGTGGGGGCACACAGAGGAGCAGTGTGTGATATATGTGGCTACCGATGGATTCAAAATGTTCTTTACATGTCTGATGTTCAAAAGTAGGTAGGGCCTGGAGCCTACCGGTCCTACCGGTTCCGCGGTCCATGCGGTAAACAACAGCAATGATCAGAGGGTGAGAACCAGGCATTTTGAGAGCAAGACACTCGAATGACAAGGCGCTCCAACAGTTATGAGTTACAATGAATACAAAGCAGCTAAAATAATTGTGTATATAGTAAAAAGGATAAAAAATAAAATACAAAAAAAATGCACAAAATGTAAACTTTTTTTCCCTCTATAGGATGCTCCTATTCAGGACAGGGATGCTCCGGGAAACTTTGTTTCTTGGCTCATTCAGAGGTAATTTTTACCGCACACCGTTTACTTTGTTTAAGGTAAACCAAACATTTTCAGTAATATAAGGGAAAGCTATGTCAATTTCCAATCAGGCAAAGTCAGGCATTTTCAATAGGTGACCATTTGCTCTGTTAATCTATCTTTACTATTTTTTTTTTAAATAAAGCCAATTCACAAGTTTAAGGGTAGATTAAACATACTTTTCAGTAAGTGGATGATAAAATGATGAATGATTTTGAATTGTCTATTTCAGGATGCCAGTTTACACCCATGAGATATCTGGACGTTTTGATGTCGGAAACTTACCGTCCTATATCGAATGTGATCTCTATTTCAAAGAAAAGCTAAAGAATGCAGAGTCTTACATGGTTTAACAATAAAACAAAGTATTTATTTCACTATACATATTGACGTAACCTCAAACACAAGCACAGTGCCCAATTTTGACTGAAATCTGTGCAAGCGGGAGATTGTTCCATGAATTATGAACTTTTGATTGCGCGTTCATCACCAAAGCATTTATTGCATGCAATTTAATAATGACAGCTTTGTATCAATTTGAAAATCCCATTGTAATAAAGCGAAAGAAAAATCATCATCTATGTGCCGAGAAGTCTTTTGCACTTGTCAGAGGCCTTTTCGTGACGGTTCTCCATCTTGGCAATCCGGGAGCCAAACTGAATGGCTCTTTTGGGCAGTACGGCGGAGGAAGTCAAGCCCAGTGCCTTGGCACTCTGTCTAAGGAGAAGCTTTTCCCCGACGCCCCGAGGAAGGCTCAAGTCTGCCTTCTTCCACACCGGCAGAGCATTCAAGTAGTTCACCACATCCTCATCCAAGTAGGGGAACCTGGAAAGCCCAACGTGTGTTGTAACGAGGTGAGAAGTGGCCAAGGAAAGAAATGTTTCTACGACAACCAAATGAATTAAAACAAAACACCCGTCGTTCAGCGAGGTAGTCACAATCGCTCAGTTCCACTATGGCGTACATACTACTGTTATTGGCAAGTTCTTTAAACTGAATCTATACGTCTAGCAGCAATTAGCACATACGTGTGCCAATTAAAAGGTGCTAACTGAACACAAGTACAAAAGCTGCGTAGATACATCACAGCCATTGCTTACCTAGCTTCCTTTCCGTGGTCCGCTATGATCCTGTCGTCGCGGCCCAGGTTCCTCGAGGAGATTCTGCCCAGCTCCATGGCCAGTTCGTGGACCAGTCCCTCCAGGCCGGCGGTCTTAAAACGGACCCTGTGTCTGGAGTAGCCCGCAAGCTGCTCATCTGCTCCGATGCCAGACAGAATGACCTGGGAAGTAAAACACCCAAGAGATGAATAGAAAGTTGTAAACCCAACGTCGCCACACCAGTTTATTACAATATTTTACACTTAGATTAGATTCAACTTTGTCATTGCACAGAGTACAAGTACTTAGACAATGAAATGCATGTGCATAATGCAAAGTCAAATGCAAAGTCTGCACACTGTACTCAACCTTTGCTGGAGAGGTGAAGGGCCGCCGGTCATTGTCCTGCGTGATGAAGCCCACTCCCCTCGCTGCGAACCACATGGCGCAGCCGATGCTGTCGTCCAGCACCGTGTCCAGTGGGTGTACCAGGTGACAGACGCGCTCCAGCCGCATTTCCTCAAGCTCCTCCTGCGTGACGTTGATTTCCACGAAATTCCACCTTCTTTCCGGGTTTAGCGCCTGCAACTCTGACAGCCCAGCCCTCCCGGTGATTCTGTCGGGAACGTCGAACGGAGAGGACACCCCGGGGTCCCCTGCCTCCGTCCCCGAATCTGCTGGCGTGTTCTGGGGCTTTCCAGGTTTCTTTGTGGACCGTTTCCGCATCTTTGGCTCTTGCAGTTTGAATGCGACGTTGAAGAGGTCTATCGGCTGATGAGGAGGTACGTGGCGATCCGCCAGGGCTGCCAGAATCATTGAATCAATCCCCCCCGAGAAGAGAATTGCGATGGCGGCGTGGCCATTGTTAGGTGAGGACTCGTCTCTCGTCACAAAGGGCAGGCACTGAACACGCCTCCGCACCGCCTCGCTAAGCACCGCGATGAGATCATCCACCTCACGGTTCCGCTCTCTGGTGGCCAGCAGCTCCTCCAGGTCCTCAACTGAAGCAAGGGAATTTGGTTGAAGAACCACCTCAGCATGAGAGTCTGGGACTAACAAGTTCAGTGGGGACACGGGTGAGGCAATGACAAGCCCCGATTGGTTCATCACTGCTGTGCAGTTGCTAGGAAGACCCGCCCACTCTGTGTCAGGGCTAGTGGATGAGGAGAGAGTCTTTCCTGCCTTAGCCCACGGATAAACCTCCAAAGTCAGCGCGCCCGTTTCGGCGACTGCCTTCAGATCGATCCGGTACAAACCCACGGCTGGGACCTCGAGCCATCGTCGGTGGGAATCGGAACCAGCAGATCGGGCACCCGCCACCGATGTCAAGGTCAAGGCGTTGACCTCCGCGTCAAACTGCCACAGCAAACTCCTCCTCCCAAAGAAGTCTCTGCCAAACCAGAGGTAGTCTCCAGCCCGCTGGTAGTAGAGGAAGGCCCAGGGCCCCCGCAGCCTGGATACAGCAGAGATTAGCTCTGCGGGGTCACTGCAGCCAGACAACCACTGAGCAACGACGTCCGTGTCGTTCTCCTCTGGCGTCACCGGCAAGCCGCCAAAGACCTCCCCGTTCCACATCAGCACGTTTCCGGTGGCGTCTTGCACCGGCTGAGGGGTAAGGGACCCGCGCATGTGGAGCACGTGAGCAGAGAAAAGACATCGATAAAAAGGATCAGCGTGTGTCACGGTCACATCCTGGGATGAGTCGGGGCCTCTTCTACCCAAATGTCGATGGATGCTTTTGTCCCAGGTAGGCTCCGAGGCAGAGAAATGCAGCGAACAAAAGATGCCACACATGATGCTGGTGATCTAGATTTCCTAGATCATGCAGGATTTACATATCCTGCAGTTCCTTTTTCAAGTTGTCCAATTCCTCTGAGGGAAGAGAAATGATTACAGTATAATAAGCAGCATATCATATAGCAGCTCTGCAAGACAAAGTGTACTTGATCAACGACTGCATACATGCCCGATTTCATTTTTAAGATTGTTCTCCCGGTTGAAACATCAACCAGGGTTGTGTTGGGTTAAATGCTCGTATACTAATAGGCTTACCCAGATGGCATGGCTCACAGTACTGGTGCGTTAGTTTTCATTTACAAGTTCGTTTTTTAAAAGGTCATATAATTGAACTAAGCAATCAAAATGATGAGCTTTCAACTTACTTTTATTGGTGCCAAGCGTCTGCCCTCTGTCTGCCAGAAAGAAAATGTTACTGTTGCGTTGCTGGACGTAAACTTTCTGAAATTTGTAAGAGATGAGTTATAAGTCACTCAGGCCTAAGGAGAAACGTCAAATTTAGCAACTTCCAGTTCACTATCGATACCCCTCATTACCAAGTGATAGTAGTTCGTCGGGTTTAATGAGTGCATCCCCAAAAAGAATGATTATTTGTAAACAGTAATATAATTCTCACCCTGCTTTTCTTCAGGTTTGAGAGTTCGTCTACAAGAACCTTTTGCTCCTTTATCTGTACAATAAATACAGTTTGGATTAATTTCAGCAATTAGGCTATAGTGTTACTTTTTCCTTAAAGAGTTCGTAAAGAAATAAATGTGACAGTTAATTTACTGAATTGTTTGCCAATAGAATAACATCAAAGAGCCCAATGTTACCTTCTTGTTTAGTTCCTCTTTGATCGTAGACTGTCCTTCAAAGCTGTCTCCGTTCTCTCGGATTTTTGAAGTCATTTTTTTGATCAACGAAAGTCAACACTTGCAGATACTTGTATGTATTATTATAATGTCACCGATGTTAAACAGAGGCAAACACATGTTAGACAACGAATGTATTTCCGGATGCGTAAGTCATCGTGTTTATTTGTTGCTGCCCTCTTCTGGTTGGATGGATGTACGTCAAGGCATTGTGGTAAAATGTGAAACAGGGGTCTCGTTATAGTACCAGATCTGGCTTTAACACGTTTATATTAATACTGAATAAGGACCACAGGGATGAGGAATAATGAAAATTGTTATTTTGTTTTAAACCCCAAAACACGAGGTGTCCTTTACAATGGCTGAGGTAGGCCTACTCTGGTGCTGGACCAAGGATTGAGGACACCCCTGCCCTCCCTTTCTCGGCTGCAATGGAGGTACACCTTTAGTTGTTAAGATATTGTATTTGTAATATTATTGTAGTATTGTAATATTGTAATGGTCAAAGAATGATACTAGATATACTGTGTCATACAGATCCCACGGCACAACAATCACTGCAGCATGCCATTCATGTATTTTTATTTTGGTCTATATACTGTAAATGTGGGAATTGATCTAAATTGGCCCAGATGGCCCACCTATCTGGTGGCAAGGCTTAGGAAAGCTTTTTTGTGTACAGTCTTGCTGTGTATATTCATTTTCATTAGTGATGTAATTTGACTTGATATAAATGTTAGCTTGATGCTTGGCTCCCAGGCAGAGTATCACAAGTGCATTCCCAGTGTGTTGTGTTTACAGACACACAGCTGCCTCTCACGTTTTCCCCAGTACTACAGATCCCGAGCAGATAGGCTAGCTGAGATCTCTCCTCTCCTGACTAGGCTGGGCCCAGGGCCATATCGCCGACATATTCTTCAAAATTAACAATACTTTCCCAAAAGTTGTGAAATATATTGAGGAAGAAGTGTGCAAAGTGAGCTACTTGGGAACAGAACCGGGTTGCGAGAAAGCAAGTTTGAACAGGTGGGTTTTGAGATGGGTCTTGAAGAGGTTGATGGTGTCAGAGCCTCGGATGGTATGGGGGAGGGAGTTCCACAGCCTGGGGGCAGCTACGGAGAAGGCTCAGTCTCCCAGTGTGGAACGCCTAGTGCGGGGAATGGTGAGGAGATCGGAGTTGGAGGAGCGGAGGCCACGTGCTGGAGTGTAGGAGTGGAGTAGGTCGGTCAGGTAGGATGGAGCCAACCCATGTAGTGATTTATAGGTGAGGAGGAGGATCTTGTAGGGGATTCTGGAGTTGACAGGGAGCCAGTGGACCAATGACCAATATGATCGACAGCCTTAAATCCGATGGCAGAAAGCTCATTGGCCGGAGGGGGAGGGCGGAGAGAGCCATGAACCAAAATATCAACCAAGCTATTCAGACTAGCTCATTCAAATTCAGACTAGGGTTGGGGTTACAGTCAGCAGTAGAGGGGGTTAGGATTGGGGTTACAGACAGCAGTAGAGGGGGTTAGGGTTGGGGTTACAGACAGCAGTAGAGGGGGTTAGGGTTGGGGTTACAGACAGCAGTAGAGGGGGTTAGGGTTGGGGTTACAGACAGCAGTAGAGGGGGTTGGGGTTACAGACAGCAGTAGAGGGGGTTAGGGTTGGGGTTACAGACAGCAGTAGAGGGGGTTAGGGTTGGGAGGGCTCCGAAAGTAGTAGACAGTAGTAGGTATAATTTTCCCCTGATAGAATCAGTGCCCATGAGAGAAGGAGGAAATAGCCCTGCCAGACCACAGATACTTTCCAGAGGATTTCTCTACAGCATGCCCATTATCCAATCAGAGGAGTGATTGTACGCTGCGGTTTAAATCAATTTAGATATCAGCATGTCTCTTTAGTCACTTCTCAGTTTGAATCACATGTGACCATGTGGGTTGCTGGAGAGAATGAGAGGGTGCATGTATATGCAGAAAATGACTGCTGCAAGTCAGACATGTTTGCTGAACTAGAGGTGACAGAGTGGCTCACACACACACGCACACGCACACGCACACACACACACACACACACACACACACACACACACACACACACACACACACACACACACACACACACACACACCCACACAGCACACATACACACAGACACAAGCACACACACACACAGATACATACACACATACATACACACAGATACAAGCACACACAGATACAAGCACACACACACACACACACACACACAGAGATGCATACACACACACAGATACACATACACACAGATACAAACACACAAGCACACACACACAGATACACACACATACACACAGATACACATACACA
>OMPB01083972.1:1465-16090 GCA_900312615.1 Stylephorus chordatus | reverse complement strand
TTTTAAATTTTTTAATTTTAATATATTTCTTTTATTTTTTTTCTCTCTCTCTCAGTTACAAAAGGTTGAGAATCCCGGGATCTCAACCGGGGAGAATCGGGGATTCTCAACCTTTTGTAACTGAGAGAGAGAGAGAGAGAGAGAGAGAGAGAGAGAGAGCACTGTAGCAGACTGCAGAGTAGAAGCAAAAAATAAATAAAAAAGGGTATCGATCCCACTCACGCGAGGATCGGAGAATCGATCTTCCAAAAAGTATCGCGATATCGATATTTTCGGATCGATCTGCACACCCCTACCCGGCGCCCGCCCGACAACCAGAAGGGGACTCAATCCCGAGCGAGAGCTTCAGGGCAGGCGCGCGTCCGCGGCGGTGTGTGTATGTGTGTGTATGTGTGTGTGTGTGTAGAGTGGAGCACCAACATGTCTTGCTAAACATTCTACCGAGAAATTGCAGCCAAAGCTGTTGTGGCAGTTGCTCTTCGTCGGGACGGGCTTTTTACGCCACATTAAGGTAAGTGAAACGCGGTAAACGTTGTCTTTTAAACGGCGGCGGTATATTTGCGCCTACGTGCGGCTTCGTCGCCACAACAGCGACGGTTTCTTCTCTGGAAAAATGCCGGGGTTGCAGTCGAGGGAGGCCCGCGAGCGTCTTCCAAGTAACCGAATCACCGCGATTATCTTGCCAGGGGTTTCCTAGGTTGTTGCTGTCGGTTTAAATATCGGATTCCTACCTCGTAACGACGAATCCGACTTGATATGAACACCGTGTTGAGGTCTAGCGGGTCAGTATCGCAGATCCACACGGACGGTGGTTACCAAGAAACATGGTTGCTCTGCGGAGTCTCCTAAAGCTACAAGCCGAGCATCGGCGCCGTCCGCGCCGCTAGAGTGGTACGGTGGTGCGGGGACAGGCGGCGTCGCTCTGCGGCAGCTAGGAAGTAGTGTGTCGGTGGGGAAACGATCCTCTATGTCACGCATGCGATGTTTGTACGGGTGTGCATTACGAGGAACTTTGTATACAGTTGATGTGCTGTCAAACAAAGTTAAAACGTAGTCTAACCTATAACCTTACGCCCCGCGGATGGTTTTTAACCGTTGCGATTTCGTGCATGGTTGGTTTTATAGCACGGGACAATGGACCCCGGAACGTGGGGTTGATGAACGTATCAAATGAAATTCGTACTTTGTTGGTCGGCTTATGCAGAGCTCGGGGTGGCTGTCCAACTGCATGGCAGCTCCGCGGAACCAGTAGGGAGGCTTCAGGCTAGTAGAAGCTTCAGGCTAGTAGAAGCTTCAGGCTAGTAGAAGCTTCAGGCTAGTAGAAGCTTCAGGCTAGTAGAAGCTTCAGGCTAGTAGATCACTGACCAGTATCTGCTGGTGGAGCCCATTCTGCTGGTGGAGCCCATTCCCAGCCCAGTATCTGCTGGGAGAGGGGGGCATATGAACTGTCATACTCTGTGTGTGTGTGTGTGTGTGTGTGTGTGTGTGTGTGTGTGTGTGTGATAATAGTACCACAATAGGTTGGCTTACGAACGAATATGACGGATGATATCCACATCAGATGGCCAAGTCAATGCCAAGGTTCAACTGATCTGTCCTAATACAAAACGGACGCCAACAAGCGTGCAGTCGACAATTATTTAAAGGCGACGTGTACACAATAGGATGTCCTATACCACTGCTTGTGCTTTATCGCAGAAATCCGACTAGAACACACTTCTCACTCTCTTCTCACTCTCTCTGACACACACACACACACACACACACACACAATCAGAACTTACGCTACGCTTGGCGTGGTGCGCTGCTCGAAATTGCCACCTCCCAAACTCTATAAAACAACGTTAAAATCATACCACGATCTCACCAGGGAAAGTAATGCATGGCGAAAATGTCAGCAGTGAATTGTAAATGGGCATATAGTTCGTTTATGATTAGTTTAAAACATGCGTTGTATGTTGACTGACTCATGCTTGCAACAATGTACAAGGACAGGAGGAACACTACAAGACCGGGGAAATGCTTGATATGTGTGTGTGGGGGGAGAGGAGCGGAATAGTCGCTCAAATGACCCTGCTTCATTGCATTATTCTAGCCATAAAGTGTCGTTGTCATTATGAGTTTATACATATTACACCAAATACACATAGGATATGATTAGTTTAATAATGAAATGGAAAACAAATAATAAAACTTACAAAATACAGGAACATTTTATTTATTTATTTTAATTTTTAACAACAGCAGGTGCTTTTGTTTGTTCTGACACAATTGTGGATTGGCGGTGATGCAGTTCCAGCCCTACGCTGCGCTTTGCCTCTGCAAGTGTCTGCACTATGCTCTAGTCTGAGCCCTATACCTCGCTGTGAGCAGAGAGCCAATTTCTTATCATCTGAAGGCAGCTTAAGGACAAGGCTGAATGCAAAGGTTGGCAAGGCCTTGACCTTTGACCTTCCACCTTTGCCGACCTTTGGAAAGTGCTGACAATATTGGCCATTTTCAATCTTTAGGGAGAATCGGGGGTCTCCCATCATTCAGATTCAACCACCATTGCCGTTTCCAGGCCGACTGATCTGCGATGTCCACTTTCTTATGTCTTATTATTTCTTATTAGCCTAGCAAACATAGACCCTGCGATTATTGCTTAGTAACTTTAGTAACCTTGGTAATGCAGAAGTTGAGACACATTTGCTCAGCCAATCGTTTAGTTTTTGTCATAAACGCCTGGACAATAAATACAGTTTTTCATATTTTAACTATTTAGCCATTTGTCCCACTAGTTTTTATTTTATTTATTTTTTTATATGATTATATTTGTGACTCAATTTGGAATCCTGCTTGATTCACATTCTTATAGTTATTTCTTCTGTTTCTGCTTCAAACACCGTGATCAAACATGGACGCCAATTAGATTTTGCTATCAATGATATGAAAAAGTCTAACCATGAGGTACTTACACAAAAAACATTCTTTTGTTTTATGTTTTTTTCTACACAGATTGGACAATGGGATTCTGAGTGGAGGCATCAGCACTTCCATGATTCAACCCACCCCAGCGCACTAGAATGTACTTGATGAATGCACCTCCATTCGCAGCAACTCGTACAGAATGGAGGACCTGTGGCCCCGCCCAAGACTTTAGCCTTCACGGCTTCAACAGCTCTGACAGCGAGTTGTCCACAAGTGACACCAACATCCAGGACAAGGTCCAGATGATCATTAAAAGCCTGAGGAGCACCCAGTCCTCAGTCGACATGGGCGACGAGATCGAAGGACAGGAAGTACACCTCGAGGCCTGCAAATTTGGGATGAGTCCCATAGTAGGTTCCAAATTGGCAGGTTCCACTGAAAACCAGCAAACGCACATTTTATCTCCAATTAAGTCCAAGAGCCAGGATTCTGACAGCGACGACAGTGTGGACAGAGGCATCGAAGAAGCTATATTGGAATACTTGAAGGAAAAGGATGGTAATAAGCGCAAGGCAGAGCCGTCAACCAACATTCTTCAGCCATCCAAAGTTCATAGGAAAAACGCTCCTATCCCAGAGGTTTCCAGGCAACATTCCGACAGCAATTTAGTCTTAAGTGCCAGCGACCAGCTTTCAAAAAGTCACAAAGTTGAAACTCCCATGGCATCAGCCAATTCTGCAACAAACGTTTTTACAATAAACACAACGCCCTTCAAAGAAAACCCGGTAAAAAAGGACAACGGACACAAAAAGAGTTTGCTGCCCACAGAACCAAAAAACGTATTTTCTTTAACGAATATCTATAAGAAAGTACACGGCCCAGTTACAGTCAAAGAAGAGCTACATTCCCCTGACTCAAGCAGCGATGATGGGATCGAGGAAGCCATACAAAAATACCAGTTAGAAAAAAAGGACAAGCAGAATAGAAGCAAAGAGGCTTGTAAGTCTCTCACGTCACAAGAACCATCTGACTCCAGCAGTGATGATGGAATTGAAGAGGCCATTCGCTGCTACCAGCTTGAGCAACTTAAAGAAAAGAGTGGCCCCAAACCATTTGTACATAAGCCACAACCTATCATTAAGTCGTCGTCTGTCGAGAGTACAAGCACAGAAAACATTAAGAGACTTAAATCCAAAAAGAAAAGGAAAACGACAGATGGCTTTCCGCCCTTGTCTGTTCTTCCGCCCCAAAGTACGTTTATTGGCAGCTCTAATGGTAATGGTTTAGTGCCATCAAAGGAAGAACCCTTTGTCCTACACACCCTAGCCACTACTAAAGTAAACACGTCAGCAGAGCTCATGTGTGCCGAGGCAATCCTGGATATTTCCAAAGCCGTCATGCCTGAGGTGTTCAGCGCTAACGTCGGTCTCGGCAGCTTCAGTGCAAACCACTCTTTATCGGCCCCTCCTACCTCCGTCGATGACAGAAGTTGTGACAGCTCCATAGACAGCGAAGACGGAATTGAACAAGAAATCAGGAAGTTTCTCGAGCAGAAGGCCCAAATGCAAAAACAGCCAGAAACCTCTGCTTCTGAGCCAGGTAGCGTAAAGAAGGCATCAGATAAGACGCGGGGGAAACGGGAAATAGTCCAGAAAAAGGTTCTACGGCTATCACTGACGCGAAGAAGAAAAAGTAATGAAGACCGCGAAAACTCGCCAACGAGTCGTAAAATGAAGGAAGAATTACATTTGACGGGAGGTGGACAAGGATCAAGTTCACTGATGTCTTCCCAGATTGAACAAACGCCACCGTCGGTTGATTTGGATAAGACTGAGCAAGGGGACAAAAGCAGCTCCCTGGATAGTGACGAGGACTTGGACACGGCGATAAAAGACCTACTCAAGACTAAAAAAAAGTTGAAAAAAAAGACGAGAGACCTGAAGCTGAAGACCAGGAAGTGCCTCAAGGAGGCTGCACCATGTGACACTGTCCCGACAAAACAGGCCAAACTCGATCCTGTTTCTAAGCGGGTTATCTTGAAAAAAGCTCCCCTAGTAAAGACCAATGAGATGACCATGAAGGCTAAGTTGAGCAAAAAAGGTTGGTCATCGCAGAAACAAATGATAAAAAGCACAGACACATTGCAGGTGAGTGAAATGGACAGGTTAAAAGGGACTGGAAGTGTAGACAGCACGCCACTGTATATTAATGAGGCCACTGTTCAAGTAATGGAAGACAGCAGTTCAGTAGACAGTGATGATAGCATTGAACAAGAGATCAGAAGGTTCCTCGCGGAAAAAGCCAAGGTTTCAACCGCAGACAAAAACAAAGACCGAGATGCACCTAGTAACGGCAGCGTTGGTACCCAGTATCCAGATAACGGGATTAAATTGGAAAGTCAGCTGGCTGAAGTTCCAATAACAGATACCACTCACCTCCCTGATGGCAACCCTGACGGGAAGTTGTTTCAAGATGAAGAGGCCTTAATGGCCAACCACATCTCCCCACACAAGACCCCCCTGACACTTGGTACGACTTGCCACTCGTCTCTCCTATCTCATAGCGCTTCTCTCATGCAGGCCACTGATTGGGCCGGGGCTGCCAAGGAGCCACTGAGGCCCAGTATTGGAAGGCCCGAGGTCAACAATGCCAATTTGACGGCAAGAGCTCGCCCGGCTACGAGTCCCAGTGTTTTTCAGTCGTGCCCCGATGCTATCAAGTGGCGTCAAAGCCTGGGACTTCTCCCGACTAACAAGAGGGCCTTGTGGCCTAATCGGCCTCCAATTTATATCACCACTCCACCAAGGAACGACGCAGCAGTGGCAAGGCCGCATCACGTGGGGAGGGCCGACCTCGACGCACACACTCCTGCCACTCCGTGGTCCTCTGCGAGAGGCGGCCGACCAGTTGCACCTGTTCGCCGCTCTCCGGAGACGCCTTTAAACACTGTGTCCAACTACTTCAGTAATCCCCTTTCTACCACGACGCAGTCACCGGGAAGGTCTCTTCTGACGGTGCCTGCATCTGGAAGCCAGAGGACAGAGAGCCCTGTGTCGGGTCAGGCGGACAGGGAGAATCACTTGGCTGGCGATTGGGACCAAGGTGCACTTACGAGGCTCGAGATGCCAAGGAGCTGCCAGGGCCAGGTCCAAGGCAGGCACATCAGCGAAGGGAAAATAAGAGAAGAAAGGGAGAAGGGAGAGGAAAGGGAGAGCACCGCAGCAGCTGAGAAAGCAGTGCAGACAATAAAGACAGAGGAAGACTTTCTAGATGTGACAGATTGTGAGCTAAGTGAGGGAAGGAGCCAGAGAGAGGAGAGAAGGCAGGAAGTTTCCAACATGTAAGTGATTTTACGTGGTCACGTGGTATCCTTAGCCAAATTACATAAGGTCAGAAGTTGAATGCACCCACCTAAAGGTGCAGGCTTGGTTAAGCTCATTTATCGACTTCAAGGGAATATTTGCTGATGCTAAAATACAAAAAAAAAAAAAGCATTTTTCATGTTTGTACATTTCTAGTTATCAAAAACCACAGTAGAGACTGGCCTGCTACACTTTTTTGCCCTTTGGTTTACTTATTTACCTGTGTCATTGAGCCTCTCACCCATAATAGAACCTCTATCTGACTGGCAGAGTACATTTCTCATCATTAATATCATTAGTATATTTTCAGATTTATAAAACAATTGCCCAAATTACTCCAAATTTACGTGGTTAAATTTTAAACCGCTTAATATTTACGTTGACACAATTGACCGTTACACGTTTTAAGTACAGTAATTAACCTCGAAAGAACACAAGCAAAGAGAATGCCGTTGTAACTGTTTGAGATGGTCTGGGCATGGACTTTTGCAACTTTTTTTTTTTTTACCAGCTGTAAAAACAAACTTTCAAGAGACTGCTGCCAGTTTTGGAAAAAAGTAACCCAATTTATTTGGGCTTATTGCTTAAGCTGAAGAGAACGACATTTGTTAAACGCAGTGATTATCATCATTAGCTGAAATGAATTTGATGAAATGCTAATCATGGAAATAGAGAGCAAGTAATGCTATTGAATGCAGGTGCGTAAAATGACTGTCACTCCCACAATCTCGGTGCAAGACAAAACAAAAGGCCAAGCAGGATTCTTTCTCAACTTACTGGAAGCATTTCTGCTAATTCATACCATAATCCTCTGTCTACAACCTCCTGTGTTTTTTATTTTATTTTTATTTTTTTTAAAGAATGAATGGAAATATAAGGGTCGTTTTTTGATGATTTCTTTTTTCTTTTTTCCTCCCGTCACCACCCCCCGTCCCTCTTGGGAGGTCAACTTTATTTTTAATTACAAGTTCAAATTTGAGACATGGCCTTACAGAGGGAAGGGAAAAAGAAAGAACAAATGACAAACTGTGACGGCACAAGACATTTTTTGATGAAAGTTTTTTGATGAAAGTCGCTATAAGAGAAAAAAACAAAGTTACCCAACTAACACTGGTCAGAGTCACCAGAATCCTCATTTTGTTGGTCTCTGACTTGCTAGATTTGAAATTTGGTGTGTTAACTTCTGTTCTGTATGTCCTATAAATGTTTTCTTGAATAACCTATGTGAAAAGTTATTTATATTTGTTTATCAAAACAAAACAAAAAAAAAAGACTTGCTGAATATGCTGTGCATTGCCAGTTTTTGTAAATATTTTGCAAAAAGTGTTTTTTCCCCCCTCTTTAATCCTTTCAAATGAAAGAAAAAAATGGCTGTAACTTTTAGGTTAAACTGACTGCAATAAAGGTTGAATTTGATAATATGGCTTATCATTGTCGTGGGGATTTACACTCATTCACAGTTTCAAACAATTGATTAAGACATTTATTGACTCCTTACTGTGTTTGTCATACCTCGTATGTAGGATTTCATAATGTGGCAGAATAGTGGTCTCATTCATCTCTCACACTTTGTTGCCCAGGTTTCTGTCAAAGGCAATTGATCCTGGCATTCCCCTTGAGACTTACATAGATCTTGCCTCAGATGAGAGGGTTGTGAGATTCACCAGGAGATGTAGGAAGGGAAACGACCCAAAGGTACATAGAGACATAAGGCAACACAACTGTATTACACTTTAATATTTGTTTTTCACTTCCCTTTTGCCAATTTTGGCCTTGGCCTTGGAAGTGTTAATCTCCTGGACACTTGATTAGTGTCAAAAATGAGTCATTGTTATTGCATGTTGATAGGTAATGCTTTTTATTTTTTGGTAATCTTACAGAACAAGACTTTGGAGGATGTAAAAAGAAAGCTCAAGTTTGTCTCTGCGTTGTACGTGTGATTTTAACAGTAAAACATGTTACTGGTCCCAAACACAATATAAAGTTACATTTGACATTATTTGAAATGCTTAAGAGGTACATTTTGAAGTTGCTGTCGATTTAATATTGAACCACATCTTTCTCCATGTTGAGGTTTTCCAAAGATGGTCAAGTTAAAAATGTAAGTTTTTTTGTTTCAATTCGATCTGAATGGTGTTCTAAATGTGGTGTTTTAGTTGAACTGTCAGTTTAAAGAGCAGGAAAAATGTTTTTATTTTTTGCCATGGTGACATTGTGTTTGGTTATTAATACTCTGAGCCCAAAACTTTCAAGATTTCAAATATATATTTTATATATAATAAATACAATTTCTGCACTTAGAGAGAGAGAGAGAAAAAGCAGTGAAATAGAGTAGAGTTTTACATTAAATGTAGCTTGACGTTCTTCCCAGTTATCGGGAAATACCTTTTTATTATTATTCTGTTGAATAATTGCATTGTTTACACACGTTGGTAGACAGCCGCTGTAGGTGTTCTTGCAGCCATGAGAAATTCTCAACACAATAAAGTTTCAACATTTTGTTTTTGAATCTTTGAGCTTTTGGAACTTGTAGTTCATTTAGAATTAGATTGGATCGACCGGAGGGAGGATTTGCAACCTGTCGCGAGATTTGTACGCTAACCTTAACCTAAAATCACCAACACCAACATGGCCGTGTGTGTAGTCTTTCTAATTACGTATTTTCGCAGTCTTCTACTTCAACAGTTTTACGACAAACTGCGACTTTCTTGACTTGCAAATTTATCTTTTAAATTTAACAAACATAAAAATTGGTTGTCTCTCGCAGTCTCGCCATAAACTCCCATATCCCTCGAATGGTCGACGACGTCCACCGGAAGGGGAGGGACTTAGGTACTTTATAGGAAGTCTATTAAATCGGAGCCATGCGGGAAGTTGAACCAGAAGATGCTTTGCTTCAAACAGAATGCAGGTTTCTCTCAATCGTAGATAAACTATAACAAATCCTACAGTTAGAGTTAGAGCAGCATCAACGAAACTAAATCTACTCAAAAAATTGGATCCACCATGAATCCTAAAACGAGCAAAGGACATCCGATTTTGTTTTCTGAAAATGCATGTGGCCACGTGGTTGCCAGCTGCTTTTTAGAGTGTTTGGTAAAACGTTGATCTTGTGGCTTCGTGATCGTCTAAAGATGCGGATTTATTCACAGACATGTGAAATGTCAGGTACGCGCCGACAAGATTTCCGTAAGAAGGCGGTATGTATTCAGCATTTTCAGTTTATTCATCATACAAAATGTCATCCCAATAATTACAAGTACCCATTGACCCATTACAGTGTGAAAGTCTAAAAAATATGAGGCTGCTGCTTCTTGTTAACCTTTATTGAAATGTTATATTTGCAGGGATTTTTCAACATGGAGACTTGCTAGGTTTACCTGGCGTGGATGTTTACCAGCCCCAGACCAGAAGACTGGTATTGTCGGTGTATGCAATGGCCGATTCGGCCAAATGTGCAGGTGTGTATGACGTTAATAATCGAAACTCACAAATGGCCATCCCAATGATTATAACAATCACTACCCATCTGACCATATTGTTGTGGGAAAGATTGTCAATGAACGTATATGAGGGTGCTGTCATTTGTACATGTTTAGTGTTTTGAAGGTATATTGAAAATGTTTTTTGATAACTATGACCACTGATCTTTTGCAGTTTTCACAATTGAAGACTTGGGACATAATAAGCTGAACAAAATGCAAGATGGCGAGTGGGTGTATCCAAAGGTTATCTCCTAGCAGGCACGTGTATAAGGAATTTGTTTATATAATAAAAAATAATGATCATACCAATGATTATAACTTATTTACCTGACCCATAAGTATGGGAAAGATTTTCTTTGAGAATATATGATGGTGCAGTCATTAATGCTTTTCCTTAAAGCTTTTACCATGACTTCACTCATTAATACTTGTCTCGTCCTACAGGCGAAGTGCTGAACCAGAGGAACGTTACTACCAAGAAACAACCATTTTACTTGTTCTCGTTTTGTTTATTACTCAAGCATCTTATTGGCTGATCTACACTGGGGAAAAAATAAAGATTACTTAAAAATTTGCAGTGTCATTTTATTTTATTAATATTATTATTTAAAGACAAGATTTGGTTAAAAAAACATTTATCAAGTGTTTCATTTTTGAAACTTCAAGAAATGAACATAATCTTTACCTTTTAATTTACATTTCAGGGTGTCTTAAATGACACCCTGATGGAGATGGCTCTTGTAAAGATGGGTGCGAGAGCTACCTAGCATGGCATGTGTTCTTGCGACGTCTACGTCCACCGGAAGCCGTTGTTTGGAGGAGGAGACTTCTGCAATGCCACGTTGATGGTGACCACTGGGGACGTGGAAATACACTGCAACCGGGGCCAGTTTATTGTGCAGACGCGAAAGAAGAACTTTTAAGTTATTTGTTTACAGCCAGTTTTTATGTTTACGTGCATATAAAAAGCATCTACAGAAGGGAGGTAAGCGGTTCAAGGGTTGAGATATTCTCGAGTGGCACACTTTTTAACCTGTACCTGTGAGTTAGCCGGCTAGGTATTATTTTAGCATTGTATCATTTAACGGGTCAGGTAAGATTCAAGGAAACGCCAAGCTGCAACTCGGATCAATATTATAAATCATTCTGTCGATATATTCTTGGTGGCGTTCTTGTCAAGTCAATGGCATTTTCTTAGTGAATGTTCTTGTTTCGCCAGCAGTTGTTAGCCACTTTAAAGCTAAGCGTTTCTAATGCAATTCTTGATCCGAGTTATTGGATAAAGTCTTCAAATGATCGTTTCTAATGTAATGTATTCAATTTTACAAATTTCAGCAATGCTGTACTGCACTACCTAGGGTTGTCAAATAGGGATTTAATTTAGTTTCACCTGAAATGGAAACATAAGTTCTGCAACGATATATAGCACTTACATTATGCAATATTCTATAAAATATGGGCTCGGCCGACTAGAAAAGACTAGTAAATGGATTACGCCATAATTTGCCCAAGGTACGACACCATAGCATACTGACAGCAATATAAATCATTTGTCAGTACTAAACCCATTTAGGATTTACAATTCAAACACATTCCGCATCCTAGCACATCACACCAATGCATAAAACAGCTTTATATATTTTATATAGATAAGATGTATACACAATAGGTTTATTAATCTATTGGGTAACCTTTTTTTAATAATTTCAATTGTCTTTGGGTCAGCAACAAGATACTCTTCACTTGAAATTGCTAAAGATTGCCTCTGGACGTGCTATCAAAAGTGATCTTACATTTTCCTGTTTTTTTTTTTTTTTTGTGTTTATGTTTTTAGTTAGGATGAAACTTAAACAGATCAATCGCACAGCAATCCAGAGCTGGAGTCCCGCACAGCACCATCCAATCTACCTTGCTGCAGGTATGAGCACACCATCGGAGAGCAGTCAGTTGAAAGTTCTTCTGACATGACCCAATATGGTCATGTCAGAAAAAAATGTGTCCAGACAAGGCTACGCCAATTGCAGTGTGATTCAGAGGATGGATGTCTTTGAAAATACAGAGAAAGATGAAACCGAAATGATAACAAAAATGAGCACCACTACAGGTTAATTATACCACTAGCTTCTTAGCTCTAATATCCTCCTCTTTCTCCAGGGACTTCGGCACAACAGCTGGATGCCTCTTTCAGTACCAATGCCTCTCTGGAACTGTTTGAGTTGGACTTGGCAGATCCATCTTTGGACATGAAGTCTTGTGGTAATTTCTCATCCTCTCACAGGTAACACTCCCAAAAGATAGTTACTTTTTCCATGATGCCCAACCAGTGGGGGTTTAGGTCGAAATTAGAACTTGTCAGTTGGTTGTTGTATGGTTTTGGAATCAAGAATGTAATTTGACATTGTGTCCTCCTGGTGGTTGTTAGCACTGCTAACGAAGGCGTGTCTTTTTCTGTTGTTTTCATTTTCATTTCTCTATACGTTTATTATTCTCAGCTTTCAAATGAAATTGCATATATTTTTTAATTTGGTAAATATACTTGTACTGTAGGTATACATACAGATTAAAGGCTCTGCTATACTCCAAAACTGAACTGCAGTCCACACATGCACGCCCCCTCGTCGTAACAGAGATTAAGCATAATATGCTTAATCTCTGTTACGACCATGCTTACTACCACATTTGTACTCTTGGAACTATTTATATTCTAAAACTTAACCTACTTCAGACCTGTTTCATAGTGATAAACAGAAACACATTTCAATTTGAATCACTTTTAAACAGAGGATCATTTTATTCAAATTGCAGTTGGACTCAACTTGACAGCATTTACACCTTTCAAGTAATTGATCTTGAGAAAGGCTGCAGGCAATTGTTGAAATGTGTTATTTCATAAACATCACAGAATATAGTAAAGAAAATAATTTCATTCCAAATTCATTCTCTGTCCCTATAAAACAATGCAATGTTTCAGAGCAAAATTTAAATGCAATCAAAAGTTTTTCGTCTCTTCCCAGTGTCATGGCGATTTCTTCCCATGAGTTCTGTGCCATCTGGTTGCTTTTGTACTCGCATAGCCACAAAATTTACATCACGCGGACTCGCGGAAAGAATAGATTGGCCTTAAGACTAACTAATCTGTTCTCCTCTCCTCAATAACACATTGGAAGTATTGATTGGGGAGAAAGTGGAATAAGTTATAATATAATCTTTTTTGCCTACGTGCCACTAACACGCATTTGTGCCTGCTTGTTGTTGTTCAGGGATCGACGCTCCTCTAGCTGTCAAACTGGATATCCAGGAAGCAACTGTGCTGCCAGACACCAGTACAGAGTGTTCTGTCTTCTCAAATTTGCAACCCAAAAGCAAATAAATACGGGCTACTTCCTCACCTTGTTGTTTTTCATACAAGATTCTCCTTTATGTATCACCACAATAAACCCACGGCAGCAGAATCCCCTTCTTTGCTTTCTCCATATGCCATTATCGACTGCTTTAATGTTGTCATGGAAACACTGTGCACACGCAGATACCACAAGCTGGTGTGGGCCCCTCATGGGATGGATGATGGGAGCCACCCTTCCGGGATCCTAATCGCAGGGGGTGAGAACGGCGACGTAATCCTCTACGACCCAGGCAAAATCATGTCAGGAGAAGACGGCGCCATCATCACTCAGAGCGACAAGCACACCGGACCCGTGAGAGCGCTGGACGTCAACTCCTTTCAAGTATGTACCAGAAAGCTGGCCTGCCGAAAGAGTGTTAACGGTTAACAGTTAACACCAATAGAGGGTTGGTTGTTGCGCTGTAACATAATGAACCACTCCATTGAGTGACAATATATGTTTTGTTTGTTTGTTTGTTTTGTTTTTTAACCGTGCAGGCAAATCTGGTGGCGTCAGGTGGGAATGAGTCTGAAATCTATATATGGGACCTGAATAACTTTGGCTCTCCAATGACACCCGGACCAAAAACTCAGGTACACGGCTTTCTTCCCATACCCATATTAAACCAAAAAAGTGTATTGGGTAGAGTTGACCCATAATGTGAGGTCCAATTGGTGGTCTAACGTTCCACAATTACCCTCTCTCTCTCCCTCAACCCACTCCTTCCATCCTCCCTCACTCACAAACACAATCATGGTATTGCACCGTTTAGATCAGTCCGTGGTTGCAGTGCAGAAAGTTCAGCTTCACCATAGCAGCTGCTGTCGGCGCATGTGTTACAATATTTCTGCAACGTTTAGCCGTGAGATGAGCGCTTTGGAGAGATTATATTATAATGGCTTGGCACTCAGCATAAAGGGTTGGATTGGGGATGTAACTGTATGAATATGATCAGGGCTTTCCTGAAAAAGAGATGCTTCATCTTAGAGAACCTTCCCTGAATAAATAAAGGTAAAAAAACATTTTTTGTTTCAATTTAAAAAAAATATATATATATATTTTTAATATCAATGAATCGACGCGAAAATAATCAAATCGATGATTTTTTATAGTTGATTAAATCGATTAGTTCGATTAATTGAATCGAATCAGAAATCCAATCGGGACCTTGTGAATCAGAATCGATCGGGAAATCAGTGGCGACTGAAAAGGGTCAGTTTATAAATGAATTTAATTTCCTTAAAGGAATACACCGCCGTTTTAAGATATAAGCTTATTTGCCGTCTTACCCATAGTCAGACGAGAAGGAGACCAATTTCATTCCAATATCCAATAGTCTGTGTCGAACGGCAGCCACAGCCGGCAGTACTGTTTACAGCCTAGCCACATTAACATTTTGAATATCTGCAGGCATTCAAAATGCTAATGTGGCTAGGCTGTAAACAAATACTGCCGCCGTTCGACACGGACTATCGGGATGAAATT
>OMPB01083597.1:0-10194 GCA_900312615.1 Stylephorus chordatus | reverse complement strand
TATATATTATAATATATATATATATATATATATATATGTTTATATATTTATACCACGGCACGAAAAGTTAATCACCACCTAGCCGCAAATACGGCATTCTAATTGGTCGAGATGTGTCACATGGGGGTACATTATCTTTCAAATAATCCACCCCCTTAAAAATGTGATTCCCCCCCTCCCCCATGTAATTTGACTTTAGCCATTTCCAATATCCCCTCAGCTGGCCAAGGAGGACAGTTGAGTCAGATAACTCCATTCCGCTGGGCCTGTGAAATTAGTTTAGGTCTGTCCAACTAAGGGGTCTATTCATTTTGGCTCAATTTTACTGGCTCTCACTTCCCCAGAACACAATCTTTGCAGAAGCCTACTGCTCTATATTTACAACAGGTGGGATTACTTGGCACCAGATGTGAATGTGCCTCAAAGTTGGTACAGATTACCTCAGGATATTGTGTATTATTCCCTTCTATTTCAGAGATTCAGATATTATAATATAAGCCATAGAAGGGATTATGATATCCTTGTGTTTTTTTTTAGTATTAAATGCTTATAGCTGTATGCAGAGGACAAAAGTGTTTTCTTTTTTTTTTTACAATTTTATAAATTATATATAGGCAATTGTTATTGCATAAACAGCTCATTGCCCAGAGAAAAGCATTTCTCTGGGCAGTTCAAATCCCTTCACGAGCCAAGAAAACATTTTTGAGAAATACAAATGTGAAGAAAAACCTTTGACTGGACAGGCTCATACATACATACACTAAAACATATTGTTTCCTCTTCGCGCCCCGGCTGCGATGAATCACGGCAAACATTTCCACCAGTGAAGATATTATCCCTCACTTCTGTTCCGTTTAAAATTGGATGCGCCGTCATGCGAAGCGAGGGGACGGATGTGGATCGTCTGTCTATGCTCCTTAATATATACCTATGCTATTGTCACAAAAGGAAAGCCGTCATTGACAGCCAAATAACAGATAGCAGGGAGATTTATCAGAGGTGATATAGTGCAGTGAACTAGAAGGGTATGGCTCTTCCATGTCCCATCCATCACCACTGATGTATTGCAGATAAACCACTAGGCAGCACCGCACTCCTCGACCAGGAGCCCGACCTCATCGGTGAAGCCCGAGCGTTTGTCCGTCCGAGCGTACACACGTGCACACAAACACACACATGCATGCGCACAAACACACGCATACATGCAAACACACGCACACACACAGACACATGCATGCGCACAAACAAACAACAACAACAAAAGAACCCACAAACACACACGTGACTGCACAGGTTCTCACACCCTCCCAGCAGACCCCTTGTAATACAGCGGTCAGTGCTTGCCTGAGAACAAGATCATTCATATCAACACTATTACAAGCTGGGTGGTCGATCACCGGCGCATCCCACAAACAAAAAGAGAATAGACAATTCATCTTCGGAGCCGTAAAAGAGAATGTCCTCGCTCCACTGGAGCCCAGTTGAAGTCAAGAGGCCGTCCGTGCAGCCCAGTAGATGAGGGTACCAACTCAGTGGCCTTGTGGTTAGAGTGTCCGCCCTGAGATTGGGAGCTTGGGGGTTCGATCCCCGACCGAGTCATACCAAAGACTTAAAAAATGGTACCCAATGCCTCCCTGCTTGGCACTCAGCATCAAGGGTTGGATTGGGGGATGTGTGAATGTACTACTACTACTGCTGTAAAGCGATTTGGACAAAAGCGCTATATAAATGCCCATTTACCATGAGGGCCTACCCCATATTTGTGCCACCGTGTACCAAAACTGCCTAGGTTGCTATGCCGTGGCGTTCCTGAAACTCCACCGCACTTATGTCGCACAGGCACGTCTGAGCACACTGAACTTTTGACTTTTTTTTTTTTTGAAGCAAATCCTTGTCACTAATATTTACCATAACACTCAGCCATGACGACAGGACAGGGGAGCGGGCGGTGTTTTTGTTTTGTTTGTTGGTTTCACCAGAGGGCCGTGAGTAGAGACAAAAAGGCTGAGTTGAAGTCTCGGTGGCAAATTCCCAAAACAGCTGTGTAGAATGGGATTGAGTTAGAGAAGTAAAAGGACAAGTTAAGACATGTGAAGTGACCCAGTCCACATTACGCCTGTCACTATCTGTGTGTCCCAGCTTGGCCCTGATAGATCTGTAGGCGCACTGCTGACAGAGATAATACAAAGCAGAAGGAAAGAAGGTTTTGTGACAGCTTTGGCGAGAACACCACAGCCCAGTGTGGGTCAGAGAAAAAGTGAATGACTCAGCGGGAAAAAAAATAAAATTCCATTAAAATGGAATTTAAAGGGCAGGTTCTGACAAATAAATAAATAAAAAATATAGCTCAATAAGCTAGTATAGCAGCAGGAGGCAGTGATTGGGCGATTGAAGGGCATTACAAATTGACACCCATGCGTCTCTACACCACTGAATCATTCATTACACCTAGCTACCCCTACTTGAGCTGTCCTAGCGATGATGGGTCTGGCACTGTGTTGCCCATAGTTAATTTTTCGAGGGTGAGCTGGCAGCTACACTGTCTCTGCCCAGGCTGCGGCGGAAGTCCTCCGCTGTAATTAGGAGTTTTTCCATTTGGCTATCTTAATTTCTTTAGCGACAGCAATCAAACTTCAACGCGGAGCAGAAGAACAGGAGAGAATCAAAATGCTGTTTAGCATTAAGGTTAGCATTTTATGTTAGGAAGCTAATGAAGCTAATCAACCGAGTGAATTAATTCCTCGACTCTGCCTCGCTCGGATATTTGTGCAATGTGTTTGCTTTAAATGAATATATTTTAATGGCATTTACCCTGCATGCATTTCTCTGTATTTTATTATAATGAACTTCTTCATATGGCATACAGATGATATTTCAATTAAATTCATAATAAAGCAGAAAACTATTAGTGCTACAATTTCTTAACAAATTAAGTACAGTTTGTTTTAACATCACATCCAGTCTACCAAATAGCCCTTCTACAAAATGTTACCCTTAAGGGGTTAATGAGATCTTCCATTTGAAAACTCACTCAGAAACGGTAAACAACCTCGACATTTAATAGGAAAACTTGTGCAAGCTTTCATAGATAAGTGAGAACCCAAAAGCAAACCTATTAAACAGCTGAATACAAAATGAGATACAACATGGGGATGTGCACGTTTTCCAATTTGCTAGGAGATTTGAAGAATTGTTGCTATCTGTCATCTTTGTTAAAAAACCATGTCCAAGGTACAGTATATTAAAATCAATGATGCCACAACAAACATCAGCACTGCCATCTGCTCCTGGCAACAAATAGAAGCTACTGTCTGTGTTTGCTTATCGCAGCCGACAAATAATACATCAAGGCTCCGAGTGATGGCAAATTAAAACAAATTAAGGAACTGTGAATAAATAATAGCATAATTAGAGCTGCTTGCATGTGAATATAGTTCACACTGTAGTTAGTTTGAGCTGTGTTATGGGTAGCGTGCACTTGGGAATCTGCCCTGGACCCAAGAGACCTGAGAAAGAAACAAAACAAAAAAGAAAATGGCAGAAAGGTAGGCAGAGGCCTTAACTGCATGCATACCTCCTTGAAAAAAACTGTAGATAAAGTCTATTTTATCCAGCACTTTAACAATAGGCCTATAGCTCAGTATGACAAGCAAAAACTTGTTGCTTGTGATTCAGTTCCACAGGTAGGGGAAGATAATGTGTATATGTACTAGTGTCAAAGGTATTGAGAGCTTAAGGGGTTGGAAGCATGTTTTGTGTTTTTTTTTTATATCTATTTTTTTTTATAGAGAATATTAGCTGAGAAATGTTGTTGCCAAATCCCCTTGCAGTGTTGTTTCATGCACACTACAGACAAGAGATTTAGAGGGCTTTTAGAGACTGTGATTGACAGCCATATTAAAATGACACAAGAGCTTCCAGGAGAGAACTTGTTCCCCTGGGGTTTTTTCAGCAGGTTGTAATTCCTGCTCATTTTGGCACAAGCATTCCCATGTTTCTTATTCATAATTCAACAGACCCAAAAAAAACATCCATGTGCACTAGACACTGAACGGAAAGCCACCTCGCTAATGCCAAGTTAATTATGCCAAGCCCCATATGCTTGAGAGACATGGGAAGCGAGGAGTGAAATACACTGTTCAGCGCCTGTCTATTGTGATGGGTAATGCTGTCTGTGTCAACATCACATGCAGTGCTTCATTTGTGCTGGGCACTCCGGCAAATGCCAAGAATCCAATTTTGCGCCCTTGCAAATGTCTCACTCAGAATCAGAGCCCCGGGCTCATAAATATATGTGACAACAACGCATAGTTTAAAATATTATTTTAAACTGGTATTAAACAACATTACGTCCAGTGAACATTACAAGAGTAGGTGTGCGAGGCCACGGGCCAATCAGAGCCTAATATCATATTAGTAATGTGTAGATAGATAGATAGATAGATAGATAGATAGATAGATAGATAGATAGATAGATAGATAGATAGATAGATAGATAGATAGATAGATAGATAGATAGATAGATAGATAGATAGATAGATAGATAGATAGATAGATAGATAGATAGATAGATAGATGGGTACTTTATCCCCGGGGGGAAATTGAGTTGTCACAACAGCTCCATGAAAAAACACAACAAACATCATACACTATGGAATAAGCAAAAAATATATATAGTAAAAATAAAAATATAAGCAAAAAATATAGTAGAAGGTAAGCTACGCAATAAGAAGCAAAATTGGAGAAAATATACGATATATATACTATTATGTAAAACACTTCCGGATACACACAGTGATGAAAGTGATTAGGTGGTTAAGCAGTGACCTATTATTGCACATTCGGTATATACAACAGATGTTTATGATATTGGTATTGCCACACACACACACACACACGAGTTGAGCCTGGCATCTCCTATTTTACAAATGAAGCAGTGAGCCATGCCCATGCATAATCGTGTTTACCGACCCATCACGGCTTCCCCAAAACTCTGTGATTCATTTCAATAGAGTTGCTCTCAAGGCCTTTTGGTTTGCTACCAGCTTAGAATGGAGCTAAACACCTGTTTCGACATATTTTTTTTTATGTCAATAGTAAGAAAAGATTGTGCGAAAGTCTTTTCTTACTATTGACATTGGACTCAGTGGGCTCTATATTGGTGAAACAGGGTGCAAGCGGTAACGCAGGCGCAAGGCGCTAACGCAGGACGCATTGGGCGTGGCCAGCGCAAAGTTGGTAATTTTGTGACTTCAGAAACGACGGCGCAAGCCGGCGCAGCTGTAAAAGAGGTTGGATTAAACCGTGGGTTTGGTTTCATTATGGTCAATCAGAACTCCTGTTTTCCATCAATTTGAATGCCAGTGTGCACCCAGCTCAATAGGAAAATAGACTATTTCCTGATGGAAGAGCAGAATGAAAGCCAGCGCACTCAGCGCTCTTCGAAAGAGGAGAGTGGTTTGTTAGTACGAGAGGTCCATAGTCGCCAACAGCGAATTTTTGGTAACCCAAGGGTTAGCGACGTCAAAGCAGCTTGGGAGGAAGTGGCAATGATAGTAAGTGAGTCCTCTGGTGGTCTTTGTTGCAATGGTTTCCCTTCCTGTCATACGTTTAAGTCCTTCCTTAAACGTCTGCATGGCTTTCTCAGCCAGCCCATTTGAAGCAGGATGGAACGGTGCTGTGTGGACATGGCGAATACTGTTCTTTTCCATGAAATCCCTAAACAACTCACTGGTAAATGTTGCACCATTGTCAGTCACCAATATGTCAGGAAGTCCAAAAGTTGCTAATATCTGAAGCTGCTTGTCAATTGTCACCGGGGCTGTGATGTTGCTCATCAGATGTACTTCTAGCCAGGTGAAGGGAGTGGAAGAGGAGGTGAGCTGGGTAAGGGGTGCAGCCACCCAACTGGAGTCTCTGATGAAGCGACGGTATAAGTGGGCAAAGCCAAGAAACCGTTGTTTCAAAGACGCTGGTCTTGGCCACTTTGCCACTGCACAGACCTTCTCAGGACCTGTCTTCACCTACGTGCTTACTGAACTGACGTGAAACACAT
This sequence comes from Stylephorus chordatus, assembly GCA_900312615.1. NCBI lineage: Eukaryota > Metazoa > Chordata > Actinopteri > Stylephoriformes > Stylephoridae > Stylephorus > Stylephorus chordatus. Next base: position 4,139 of record OMPB01083597.1, on the reverse strand, counting down.
TTCTCTGCTTTAGTGAATAATTTGTTCTCCAGGAGCCTTTGAAGTTCCTGACGGATGTGGACGGTGTGTTCCACATACGTTATCTAGGTAAACAAAGACAAAACGATTGAGGAAGTCTCTGAGGAGATAATTCACTAGATGGTAGAACAAACACCAATTCACTAGAACCACAGGAGCATGGGGAGAGGTAATGATGTGGACGCGGATCTGCTCACGATGATTATCGGAGAAAAAGAGAAGGGGTCCTTATGGCGTGTAACACGGGCCTGGAGTCTTCCATCCATTGCATTGACATCCAGGCCAGGGGAGATCAAGTTGTTCAACAGGAATGCCAGCCTGGGAGGCAAGGTTGACATCCAGGAAACTCTTATCTGCTCCAGAGTCCACTAAAGCGAGCAGTGACAATGACTGTTGGTTCCAACACATGGTGGCTTGAAACTGCATGCTAAGTCAGGGGACAGGAGAAGAGGCTGTATGGCTCGCCAGCACCCACTGCTACTGGTGAGCCTCCTCCTTTGGCTGAAGAGAGCAGGCGGCAAGGAAATGACCAGTCTGACCGCAGTATAGGCACGCACCTGCTTTCAGCAGGAGAAAGACAGGCCTGACGCAGCTGCATGCTTCTTCCCCCAGTGAGATTGGAGAAGGAGGGCTATGAGTTGCTCAGGACAATGAGGAAGGGCTGGGACTTGTTCTCGCGAGAGGCGAGAATCGAGAAGTGGGCAAAAATGGTAGGTGGCTAGATCTCTCCCTACGCCGCTCACAGAGGCAATTACCTAACTTGGTAGCTAGCGAGATCAATGAGTCTAGGTTGTTGGTTTTGTTCCTTGCGGCTAACTATGCTTCAACAGAATGCTAAGCACCATTTAAAGATACCCCCCTGGAGTGACTCATCATTCCACCCCGAATCAGCTGCTGAAGTCCTAAACTCCCCAGAATACTCGGCTACGCTGCAGGAGTCCTGCTGGAAGCATCTCTACCCCATGCAGGATGATCAAAAACCTTTCTCACCTTAGCAATGAAGCGCACAAAGGAGGAATTGATGGCACATTGGTTCTCCCATATTGCTGTAGCCCAAGCTAAAGCATTCCCTCTAATTTTAGAACTGTCGGTGGTGTAGTTTGACAGCCATTGTTCAAACACCAGGGAGCATTGGAGAAGGCCGGCATCTCCCCAGATCTCCAGTGTAATGCTCTGGCTCTGGGGTGTGAAGCTGTCTGGGCAGGAGGGCTGGTAGAGTAGGAGAGGCTATGGAAGCAGGCTGGCTTCGGCTGGACTCTTGGGGCTGGCTGGGTGAGGTGTGTGGAGACAATATCCAACTTAAATTGAGTCCATGTATTAACATGTGTCCACCGCAGACACAAATACAAAAAAAACGTACCAAAACTCACCAGAAAGAACAAAACAAACCACCACCAAACTATTTACACTATATACATCCAAGGGTAAATCAGGTGGTTTGGTTCTCTTTGGTGTGTTCAGTTTGTGGTACGATAATCTGCCACACTCAGCGATGAATGAGTGAGAAAATGTTTATTGATTGTTCGCAGGGAGTGAAGGTAGCCGCGGGTGAGGATTACGGCAGGGTAGGCAGGCAGACAGGCAAGCAGGGTAGGCAGGCAGGGCAGGCAAGGAGAACAGACAGCATGAATAGGAACACAGGCATGCAAAGATCCTGTGGCGCCGGGAGACATTAATTCAGCAATCAACAAACAACAAGAGAGTAAAGCTTTGAATACACAATTCTAAAAGCCCAGGAAACGTATCTACCACACTGAAGCCATCTGGCCATGAGTGACTGAAGAAACAAAATCTTTTTTATTTAGAAAGTGAGTCTAGAAGGAGGAAATTTAATTTTTTTTTAGTTTGCACGAACCACACTTAAACAGATGTGTCCTTCAGTTATAGGTGTAAAATTGTGGAATTCTCTCCATAGAGATCTAAAGGAGTGTAATTATATTTGTCAATTCAAAAAAAAATGTATAAAAACGAAATATTTAGACATTATCAATATGAAGAGAAATAAGACTAAATAGTGAGATATTTTCTTCTTTACTTTACTTTTTATTTTAGTACTTTTGTGTATTGTTTGTTTACTTGTACACTACTATGGATTATTGTTGGTGCAAGTTTTGGCTGTGCGCCAATCATCAAATGTTGCCTCGTGGTTTGTGAATAAGGGGGCAGGAAATTATAAGATTTTTTTCTTCTTCCTGCTCCTTTTTGCCCGTGGGGGAAATTAATATTTGTGTCGTGTGAAAGCCATATGATTTGTATGACCGCCATGTGCAAAATGAATAATGAAATGAAATGAGGAACCAGGGTAGATATACTGTTGAGTTGATGATTAGATGGATCGCAGGTGAGTAGGATAACACTAGAAACACAAGGAGTAGCCTGGAGGCATGGCCGTGACCATGACATCTTTAACACATTACTGATATTTATAAAACATGACATTCAGGATGAATAAATTGCCCAGGTATGAATGTGAGTATGAATGTGGACAGAACCCCCTCGAAAACGAGATCGCTACATCTCAAGGGTCATCCTAATTTTATTACATCCTAATAAAATTTCAACAATTTGGTTGTCTCCCACACTGTCTGTTTTTAAATCACAGCTAAAAATGCATTTATACTGGCTTTTAACCCAGCGTAAGAGTTTTTGTGGTCTATTTTTTTCTTTCTGTGTATACCGGTCCTTGTGTTTTTATCTTATGGTGTTCTTGTTTATATTGTACGACCCTGTTATTTATTGACTGTACAGCACTTTGGTCAACTGTTTTTTAAATGTGCTTTATAAATAAAGTTGGATTGGATTTAGGTCTTACAGTAAGTGAAAACTAACCGTGACAAGTTTTTGTTCATGTGTAATTTGGTTTTATTCCTGTAGTTGTCCCCTTGTTCGTCTCGTTTTGCTTTAATGATTCCACCTGTGTTAATGAGTTAATTGTGTATTTAAGTCTGCCTTTCCTGTTTCCCCCGTTTGGTTTTGTTGTTTTACCTGCTATAGTTCTGTGAGAACTTCCAAACCTGAACGTGCCTGTTACGTAAGGGATAATGTACGCCGAGCAAGTCAGTTATGAGGAAATAACCGCACGACAGGGGGGGAGTTACAGTTACTGTTTGCCCCCCTGAAGTGCGGTTATTTCCTCCTAACTGACGTGCTCCAGTACATTATCCCGCTTATACCACGGGTAACTTGCCAAAGTAATTAATTCACATTAGACATCGTAAAAGGAATATCTTTCGGGATGTTGATCAGGCTGGTGGGCGCATCTGGTGACGTCACTTCAGTTATATTTATTCTAATTGGTTGAGATGTGTCACATGGGGGTGGATTATTTGAAAGTTAATGTACCCCCATGTGACACGTCTCGACCAATTAGAATGCCGTATTTGTGGCTAGGTGGTGATTAACTTTTTCGTGCCGTGATATAAAGTACATATAATCACCATTTTTAAAAGTCTACAACACCATTCAATATTAACAAAGTGCAAAAACCTCAAACCCTCTCTTCATCACCTCAGAAGTTTTTTCCCCCCGCCCCTTTCATCAAAGGACCCGAGGTAATTGAATGGATAGATACCGGCATGTTTCCATTGACTACACAGCTTTATCTAATCCAGTTTGAGGAAAGATAATTAAAGGTCAAACGACTAACCAACGTAGTGGTTCCATTTTGTGATGTTGCAGCCTCTGATAACAGACCGCATCACCCCTCCATTTAATTGACTTCGCTTTACATGCGGTATCTCTCGGAACGCCGCGGAGATACACAGCGGTGGGAGGCAAGGTCGTGAATCATTGTGGCCTCCTTGTAAACACTATCACATCGGGAACGAGGGAATGGAAGTGATCTCGCGGACACTGTTAACAAATCTTCTTTCGACCTCAGAAACAAGAGTGGCAACCCTCAATCGCCCTCGCAGCGCCGGTGTCTTTACTCGAGGAATCCCCTACTGCACTGAGTACTTTTCCCTTCTCAATGCCACTAAACATTCTTAAAGGTGCTATAGATAACATTTTTATGTACACGAATCATTTTTTTTAAAATAATACATCCACAGAGCTTTTAGAAAGGTGCGACATAAATATATTGCTTTTCCCCACCAAAAACGATTGATTATGAATTTATC
>OMPB01083010.1:2765-13946 GCA_900312615.1 Stylephorus chordatus | reverse complement strand
TGCTAACACACACACACACACACACACACACACACACACACACACACTGTATGCACACACACAGATGCGTAACTGGATGAATGAGACCAGGCCGTTATTGTAAATAAGAATTGGTTCTTAATTAACTTGCCTGATTAAATAAAGGTTTAAAAAAAAAAAAAAACCAGACGCACGCATACTGTACATGCACACACACACACACACACACACACAGACAGACGTACACAGACGCGCACACACACACACACGCCACACACATACACAGACTACTCAAACAGGCATAATACCTTTGTTGAGGCCAAGCATACAAGTGTGATTTTTGGCACACACCTGCACCTCAGCTCACACAGGAAGCATGTATGCTTCCTGTTAAAGGATATTAAGAAGCACATGATTGTATTTAATCCAGTCATATTTTACAAATAAAACTGACATATTAAGCTTTGCATACTCTTAGGCTAGCAGGAATGGACTCCATTCCTTAGGGTAAAGGGTTACCATGGATATAAGGTGGCTGTTAGTCAAACTGTCCCACCATACTTCAAAATGCCTGACACGGTTGCCAGTTGACACATGGAAAAATACCAGTTTCATTCTACCCAATACCTCCTTTCAGTGTCAGTCATTTATGCATTGCCTTAGCTCAGCTGGCAACCCTAACTAATAGTAAATCCTATTAGCGTAAATAAATATAACATGCACAAAGTGTGTCCTCAAAAACGTGCTCCACAAATCTCAGAATAACCTCGGGAATAAGCCAAAAGCCTTCAAATATAAATTTGAATTTTTCTGTACACTAATAATGAAGCGAAAATATAATTTTGAAAGGCTCTCTACCCCTCCAGCTGACATCACATCCACTCGAACATCCAAAACAATCACTGGGTCGGTAAGTGTTCCACGGACCAGGAAACCAGATAATCGCCCCTACTGTGCAGTGGCGAAACCGCACTTTGTTTGTTTACCTTTTCTTAAATACATGGGCCAGCTAATTTATTGGGTTTATGGGTCATAAAGGAGAATGAAAAACAATGATGGAATGTGGAATGTTTGTGGGTTTTGGTACAAATTATTATTTTTTTTTTCCCTTCAAGCCGCTTTTGCAGCAAATGATAACGAAGAGAAATCTTGACTGGAATTTTTTTTTAAATAAAAGAAAACTTTTATTCTAATTAGTGAAGGTCCCTAAGCATTGAAATGATTGTTAACACAATATTATTTTATAGTTTTCAATTGATTGCAACATTAGTAGTTTGGTCATGCCTTGATATGACGTCAATCCACGTGTGTCGTCTCAGATTAATTGAGACTCATAGGGAAGGAATAATTGTTCATTCAATAATTGTTTAGAGTGAATTACGTTTTTGATTTTGCAACAGGTGCCTGCTTTCCTTTAAATCATTCTCCTGCTCTTCCAGCTCAAATGTGCTGGAAAGAATTCATTTCACAACCCTGTGATTAGTTAATAGCCGTGATTAGCATCACCAGTTAACATCTATTGCCTCAGAGATTTCTAATGCCTCTGGAAAATGAGCTATGCTAAGCATTTAAACAAGCCGGAGCAATGATCTCCCATTAGTTCATTTGTTTTCACCACTTTCAATGGCAAACATAATAGAATAAAGAGGCCAAGCCCTTTTTATTGATAGCTTACTTTGCTTTGAGACTTTGTTTTATGAACAGCTGAATTGTAGTTCCTTGCCTGCCAAAAGTGTAAACTAGTCCACCTATGTGCAATAACTATTTGTATTTACAATTTGTTAAACTACACAGTATTAAACATCAGAGTGTTGACAAGTTATAAGGATATAAATCCAATAACTTGTCAAATACAATGAGAATAAAAAGGTTGAGTGATCACACAATTATGAATGAAAATCATCGCTATATCTGCAACAATAACTGGAATGAAATCCACCAAAGTGTTGATTAGTGTGATCTATGGGTTATCACATGTTTTGCTTGTATCATAATAGTGGCCTTTTATTTTTTTAAATCTACGTAGTCATGCTTGTTTTAAGGCCACCTAGTGGGTCTATAACATGTTGTATTCATGTAGTGAGGTGAATTAACGGAGAGGAGACATGTGAATAACCTTATAGCGACACGCTGCCATGGCCTGGCAGGTAATGGTGGAGTCTGCAGTGGCTCAGGTGAGTTGTGAGCGTCCTTTGCACATCACACAGTTTTCCACTTTCTGCTTTATACGTTTGGTCAGACCTGGCCACCGTATGGACTGCTGTGCTCTGCCGATACACTTTGTCATGCCTAGGTGTCCTCCATGAGTCTTGTTGAGCATCTCTTCTGTTCTCTTCTGTACTGTTGAAGATAAGGTGGTCCGGCCGTCCTGTTTGCACCAGGTTATTTAGTCGTTTGCAGGTAACATCCGTGTCCTGTGTGGTCCTCATCTGAACCAGCCTCCCCCTCTAATGCAGGTAAGTGCTCCACTACTTTGTTGATGTACATGCCGACGTCTTTCTCCAGCTGCATGTCCTCCGTTGTCGGCGGAGCTTGGATTGGAGGCCCGGACGGTGGCACATGTAATTGGTGGCACGTGTGCAATCCTGTCCGTAAAGCGGACAGGATTGTTTTGGACGTATCATCGCCAAGGCTACCATGCAAAGCGCCATCTGCTCATCAGGAGCAATTTAGGGTTCAGTATCTTGCTCAAGGACACTTCAACATGCAGTCAGGAGGAACCAGGGATCGAACCACGACCTTCCGATAAGCAGATGACCCACTCTACCCCCCGAGCCACAGCCGCCCCATGACTGACGCCTCCTTCCAGCAAGGTCAGCATCTGTGTGAGCCTCTTCTGGAAGTTCTCGGGTGCTGACAAAATCCCGATTGGCAGTCTGTGAAAGCAGCATCTCCCAAAAGGCATGACGAACATTGTCAGTGCTGATTCTGGGTGCAGGGGCACCTGCCAGAATCCCGCTGTGGCATCAAGTTTTGTAAAAGCTGTTCCTCCTTAACTTTGTCAATCAACGGTAGTGGTACACGATGTGGCAATGACAAAGCGTAGGGCGTTGCTCCCTCCTTCACCTTAATTCTGTATTCCCCTTGCAGGCGTCCCAGGCCTGTGAAGACTTTGGGGTACAGCTGTTTGATGTCAGCCGACAGCTCCTGAATACTGTCAGCTTGGTACAGTAACTGCAGTGCCTTGATTGCTGGCAGGCCAAGCAGAGGAGTAGCTAACCTTTATATCATGAACACAGGTTGTATTGTTGTCCGGTCCTTGTATTCTATGATGCCATTGAACTGTCCTCTCACCTTTTAGAGGGTTATTGCTCGGCCCACATAGTGGCGTAGTTGCTCCGGTGAGTGTGCCCTGCTCTTTTTCTGAGTAGACAATAGCTGGGATGGCCATTACTTCTGCACCAGTGTCCAGCTTACAGTAAAGATGGTTTGTTGCCCATTCAAATTCAGTGCCTTTTTCTTTGTTTTTGATTGGTTTCCTGTGGACACCTCTCCTAGGAAAACAGTCTCCACCTCCTGTTCCTGGATTGCATCCACTCTGCTTGATCTACAAACGGCTGCATAATGGCCTTTCTTATGGCATTTCCTGCACTCTGCTTCCCGTGCAACACAGTTGTTCCGGGAGTGCGCCGGTGCTTTGCCACATTGTCCAGAACTCCTTTAGACCCGTGCCATGGCCACTTTTCCCTGTCTGACCGTCTCTGTGAAACCTTTTCTTGAATTTCACCACATCCACATTTGTTTCTTTGTCGTGTGTTAGCTGTCTTGTGCACAGTGGGATGCTGTTTCTAGATTTCTTCCTGTCTGATATTTAGGACAGTTTTGGACCACTGTTAATTCACTATCCATCTGCAGGCTCTCTGACAGGCCGTGGCATCTTATGCCTACCACTAACTTGTCCCTAATCATTTCCTCCTGCAGTACGGCATATTGTCAGTGTTCGGCCAGTTTATAAACTGCAGAGATGAAAGATTCAGCTGACTCCCCTGGCTCTTGCCATCTTTTATTAAATCAAGCCCGCTCATAGATCACATTACGTATGTTTGCAAGTATTTGCAAGTATTTCTCAAAAGCATCTTGCACTGCACTGTACTTCTTTTGGTCCGCTTCGTTTAAGCCCAGCGTGCTCAAAATGAGCTTTATCACCCATAGTATAAATTAACGGGTTTACCTGATATTCATCAGACCTTAGTCAGTCCAGCTGCTATCCGGAACCTTTCCAAGTGGGCCAAACAGAAAAAGTCATAAAAATCAAAATTTTCAGATGGGCTTATGGAGAAACAGGGAATCCATTATTTATTTATTTTTTCTTCTTACTTCGTCTCCCACTCCTCTTGCTGGCAAGTAGGCTCACACAGCGCTGTCTCCCAGCAACACAGCATCTCCTGTGGTGATAAAAAAAATCTCCCCACACTTTTCTGACTTTCAGGAGATCCCCACCACAGTTAATTAGTAACTTTTTAATTAAAACAATCACTTAATTATTTAAATCAATATCATAACCAATAACCAATAATTAAACCATAACCAATTATCTTTACTGAAACAGAGAGATGCAGAGACAAGATTTATTAACAACAAGTGTAAATACACTGAGTTGATCAGACAATGGGCAACTGAATTTTCTCACTCATACACCAGGTTATAAAACAGTTTCTTCCTCTGGATTTGCCTTTTCTTCCTCTGGATTTGCCTATAGTTACACCCCCTTATGTCATCTCCACGTTCCTTATCGCTTTGATTTACACCTGCTGGATCCATGCTCTTTGTCTCCTCAGCTCAGACCCAGTCCCTTATCAACCTAGTTCCCCAGATATAACCCTTACTTGACTGTTTGGATGGCGAGACAAACTACTTTGCCCGTTAAAATGTCTTTAAGGCATTATTTACAAGGTAAATAATGGGGGTTAGTCCAGTGGTTAAGGCTTCGGACTGTCGACCAAGAAGTCACAGGTTCAAATCCCAGCTCTGACAAACTATGTACTGTACCAATTGTAAGTTGCTTTGGACAAAAGTGTTTGCTAAATGCCCTAAATGTAATGTAAATGTATAACAACCTTCACTTGTATACAAAAGAGAGAATTCTGTCATTCCAAGGTCCCAACACCCACTATTTATGAAGAATAGTTCTACCTCTAGTGACACAATACATTTGTCATTAACTGTGAGGCACCATTACCAAAGTATATCTATAAACTATAGTCAACATCCATTCATCCATCTGTTTTCTTAACCATTTTCCCACCAACGGGCTGTGGGAGAGATGGTGCCAATCTCAGCTAACTTTAAGAGAAAGGCAGGGTACACCCTGGACTGGTCGCCAGTCAATCACAGAACTGGTCAACCTACAGTACAATCATACCATACATTTGTTATTAGATGTGAAGGACATTACACATGCAGTAATTAACTATATATGAAATATAATATCAAAACATAATTCGAACAAATTAACATGTATATGAAATATAATATCGAAACATAATTCAAACTAATTGAGATACGGGTTTACAACATTAGATAACATAATTCACCACACTCTCTAGCTCTTTGTTACACTACAGTTTCTAACTGCTAGCTAGCCTAGCTTTCCCCCGACAAGACTTTACCAACATCACCTTTTTTTAACTTGTTAACTACATCCGAGGGACGGCCGCTAGTGAGGACATGTCCCTTTGTTGTTATCCTAGACCCCTGGTGCCATTTGGCATTTGGGAAAGTTTGTTTGCTTACTTTGGCGAGCATTAAAATGCTCCACATTCCTCTGTTTGCTGACAGCAGCACGCCCATAACGGCGTTGAGCGTCTGTTTCCTTGCTACGGGCCGAACATCCTACACCAGTCCTCAAACAGTCTATGTTTAGCTCAAAATCAAGTCACTAGCTTTCATTTGGATTCATACTTTTGCTGTGGATAGTTGGCTTAGCTCATTCACTGCGCAGGGTGGTGCCATTAATTTCACAACACGGTCACCAGAAGCCTAGTAATTGGTTGTTCGGGGGCTTGTTAAAAGAAAACATGAAGTCCGGTGGTCTGCAGCGTAACTTGTTTGAAGGGCTTCAGCCCTATCTTCATCCTGAACGATATGCCACAACCATGCCTGCTAGCATCGTTTCATGGCTATGAAAAAATATATAGTGGTTTAAAGTAGTACCTATCATGGGACCTTAAATATACAGTACAGCAGCAGGGCAGATAGAGTGGCAATGCCCGGCCCATGTAATTAAAACCGCTAGTTGCTAGTTTGGGCATATGTATGGCGGTAAGCTTTAAAGTTTAATATAGCATATGCCTTCTCAGTTGCTCTTAAGTTGAACGGTTAACGTTTTCCTGCCACAGAGAGCATCTGCATTTCTTCTGTCCAACTTTACCTATTAGCAGTTTTTCAAAATGGTCTTCAACTTCCACTGCCGTTTTCACATTTGCTCAGTTCCCCATTGGAAGTGAGATCATCATTTCATCTCGAGCAATTGAGCAAACAAGCCCATTATATAAATGATTTAATTCTTTCATTCAACATGAGTTTATAATGGGATCTCACATGTTTTTACAGGTATGGCTTAGCTCGGACTTAACTAGATCATCATGTGCGAGGCATAATACCTGGTTCTGGAAAGAAAAAGAGGGAAGGGGGGATATTGTCGGTAGCAATGTCCGTCTTCTATTCCCCTCTCTGGTTTTGTATCTATGGGGAACTTTGGTGTTCTTTGTAGATTCTCCAAATATCTGTCAATTTAATATGTAATGATGTGTTTAATGTGTGTGTGTTATTTTGTCGTGCATGCATGCCATAGCGCATACATACACTCAATAACACGCACCCTGCAATGATCCTAGTTGGTCCCTATTGAAATGCAACCAGGCCTTGTATTAAGAAAATGCCTTTGCGCAGCTATGAGCCAACATTTCCATGAGATCAGGCCTCCAAGAAAACCAGGAAAATGTAACAAAAAGCAGGTTAACCATCCATCCCTCTGGAAGGACGGACTGACACACACACACACACACACACACGCACACGCGCACACTTCCATTCCACTTTTATATGCTAGTTTTCCCCTTGTTTAGTCTGTAAGTGGTATCCCTTCTTTCATATACTCCTGGGTAATGTGTAGTACAAGACTCACGCTGGTGCTGGAATGAGGAAGAATGTATTTATTTTTACTTAAAAAAAGGGTTTTCACAGAGCCACTCTAGCGCTCCGTTGACCAAGTAAAACAAACAGCAACACCGTCAAGTAACTGGCCTTCCAACCCCACCTTGAAACAAATTGTTATATAACGGCAACCTTTTTTTTTTTTTCTGTCATTCAGAAAGACATGACTATAACTGTGTGAATAGCCTCAAGTGAAGGGGAGCCCCTGAAATGATAAAAACCGTTAAATCGGGGCCCAAATGTGAAGGGGAATTGAGGGGAATTCATCATCAAATCACACATTTTGTTTGTTGAGAATTTTTTTTTTTGTAAGACATTTATCTTTGTTTAAATTAATTTGTTTTTCTGTGCTTCAGTTAAATTATAAATACTCAAAATACTATATATTATCATTAATTGTACAAAAAACATGGTCATAATTTACATTGTAGATATGCTGCTTTACTTGACATTGGTTGTCTCTAGTATATTTGCCTAACTAGATCAATTTCCACTTAAAACTTTTAAAATGTCAAATAGAAAAGTTTCAAAAAAAAAAAAAAGTTTAACAGTTTTGGGGAAGAGTTGGATAAACTACAGAAGTGGAGGAAGGTTTCTTAGTGGATCATCAGAGGCTATAAGAAGATTTTGAATACTTTGGGTGGAATGTGGTCCTTCCTTGCATAAAGCAAACACGACATGCGCCAAATCCCACACCCCGCTTGACCGAAGCCCACCTTCATCCTCCGTCCATTTCTCTCGCTCTTGCTCTCTCACTCTATCGTTACTTTTCCTGTCATAGTCCATTTCTTTTCACTCACATTCTTTGCCCTTCCAACATTCATCCTCTCTTTCGTCTCCCATCTCTCTCCCCTCTCTTTCGCTCTCCTCCAGTCTCTCTCTTAGTCTCACTCCACCTCTCTCCACCCAGCTCTCTTTTCATGTGATTGAGAGGATCTCCGCGGTGCATCACACGATACAACGCTTTCCCTCCAAAATCCTTTCAGCGGTGGCCACAGTTAAAACAACACTGTGACACGTTAAGGTCACGGAATTGTGTTTCTATCTCGGAGCTTTTTTTCTCTTCTAAACCACTCAAAACGAGACATTCTCAAAAGCCAAGTCGGACATTTTGGCAGGGCTCGAAGCTGTAGACATAACCCATACAAAACCCTTGTTCTATCGGGGCAAACCACACTTTTCCAGATGTTCTAGTGAAGCATCTTGAGGGATACAGACGCAGGCCAAAGCTAACAAAGTCTTTATCCGAAGACCTACAAACAGCTCGCGCACAAGAAGTCGTACTTTTCCTGTAGACTATGGGGCTGAACTGTAATCTCGGCTCCCTGACTTAGATTGGCTACAGGGTGTGGTTGATGCCCTGTGAAACAGGACCCAGCTTGCCCTGTGATTTGTTTCAGTCAATCAGGTCAAGCTTACTTCATAAAGACAACATCAATGAAATGGCATCAGTGCAGGAGGACAAAACATATTAAAAAATAGATTTTGTCATGCAGGATTTGAACGGATCGTGCATAAGTAAGCTGTGTGTTAGCCTTGGCCTGTTGAGGGTGAGTGGAAACTTAAGCCAACGTCATCATACATTTTTCAGCTGATTTCCGGTAGCTTTGGATGCAAAATAACATCAACTGATTTTACTTGAATCACTATAACAGTGTGTGTCTTAGTAAGCAAGTACATACAGTAAATATACAGTTACCTGTATGCGTATGTTAATATTCCACCCTATGCTAAGCTAACCATGCTACTACGGTACACGTCAGTCTGCACAATTGGTTGCGTCCACGCATGTGTCTGTGTTTGTGTTCGCCCTAGGCATACCCACCTACCAACACACCCAACTTGAGGTCTCGCATTTAAACACCCAACCACAATTACTCAGGGAAACAGTCAGTGGAAGCCAGGAATGTAACAAGGTTCTCTCTGACCTCCAGAATATATTTTCTACCATTTAATGAGAGGTCGGGAGGTGTATGAACCCAGCTATGTTTGAGCTGTTCAACACTGCGGCCTGCCTACTCAACCTACCGACACAAAAATACATACAGACATGCATACAAGCATATAGACACGTGCAGACAGACACCCCTCACACACCTTGAAAAGCAATCAGTCGCTTGGCTCACTGACCCTTATCCTAGCTGTGTAGTGTTTCTGTTAGGCTGGCCCACAGAAGCCTGCATTGGCTTTTCACTTGGCCCACCAACTTCCACATGGTTTGGTCTGGTTGCTTTTGGGCCAGATGTGTGCCAGTTGAACAAATGAACGAGTGTGCTATTGTTTTTACACAACTCCTTCCTTTGCTTATGGATGTCTTTTTTTTCCTCTCTCCCTGCCCCACTTTCCTGTGTTTTATTTCCTCCCCTCTCATCTTGCCTCTTCCTTCTCTTCTCCTGTATCCTTTTTTAAAATTATTTGTTATTATTATTTTTGTGGAAATGTCTTCAACATGAATTCTTTCCTGGACTGGGAATAGTACAACAGATGCAGTCTTAAGTCAGCCAAAATGCAGTGTTAGAAACACACACACACACACACACACACACACACACACACACACACACACACACACACACACACACACACACACACACACACACACACACACACACACACACACACACACACACACACACACACACACACACACACACAGGGAGTATACAAGTAAATTAGGACTGTACTCTAATCACCTTTGTTAATTAAACCACTGGAAGTGGTTTCACATGTATGGCAACCATTTTGGGAGCGTAATTTAACGGAGGAGAATCCCTCTGAAGGTCGTGCATGACTTTTCAGCGGAAAAGGATTTACCTGAAAGGGAGACGTCAGGCGTGATGGATGTGTCAGCCATATCAGGAAGCAGGAACATTTATTATGGTTGTAAAAGACATCATATCTGAACATACAGGGGGTAATCCCATCACTCAAGCATTTGATTTGCTCTATAAACACGCATTATACCATTACAAGTGTGAAGCTATGAAGTTTATAAACGATGAACCGTATAAAAAAAGTATTATGATTTTGGTGGCGTGTGTTGTGATATGGGGGGAGGGGGGGCTGCCTTCCGTAGTCAATCGTGGCCAGTAAATGAGAGCATGGGCTTGTGCCCTAAACTTTAACCCCTGACATTCCTTCTGTGAAATGAGACCTGTACTGAAGATGGCATTACAACTCTTTTTGACCAAAATATTTCACTGTGTCTAAAAAAATAATGACATAGGTCTAAGTCACTCAAATGGCGTTGTGTATTATTACATTTCTGTGTGTGGCCTCATTAGAGAAAAATCTGTTCAGCTATAATGTTATCACTCCTCAAGGCGACTGGGGGAAGCCAAGTATGAAACCATTGGTATTGTTACTGGTCTGGTAGTTTACAGGACTGGTGGTCTGGTGTTAGGATGGCTGCCCTGCCTGTTGGGCAATGCTGTAAATCTGACCCACTGTTTATAAACGGGGAAGTATAGCGTCACATTCCATGCCCATATATGACTCTTTGTGTCACCCGTCAATGATATTCAAAGATGTATAATTCCTACTATAATTCACAGTTATTATTCATGTTTATAATCAGGCTAATGCTTTACAGAATTACTAGTACAGAAATTCACAGAAATCAAGTGGAAAAATCTTGCACTTGTGGATTTCTGCAGAAATCATTTTCCTTGGGAGTAGTCCTTACACTTGCCCTGTTTTTCTAGTTGTAGATGACCCGACCATGTAGAAAAACTTTCACTTTCTTAATGCGGTTGCCCTAGTACAGGTACAGTATGAATGTGTGTGTGTGTGTGTGTGTCTGTCTGTGTGTTTGTGTTTCTGCTATTGCAAGCGTTAAAAGGAATAACACTGGAGGTGTGGGGAGACGAGGAGTGTCAGCCCAGCTCATTTCTGTGATTAATGGTGTGATTAGACACTCTGATCCATGTCTCACATGCACACGCATGCATGCACACACACACACACGCAGATGCACACACGCATGCACGCTTAAACCCCGGAATATTACATACTGTCTCACACAGCTAGGTTTATGCACTCACCCTC
>OMPB01081851.1:0-10689 GCA_900312615.1 Stylephorus chordatus | reverse complement strand
TCACGTGGGTTGGCTCACCCTATCTAATTGACCAAGCCAAAACAGTTACGTGATAACACATCAGATGTTAACATAGAATGGCAATATAGAGAACAATATTTAACTCCAAACTTGGGCTGAGATCATTGTTAACTATTGTCATGGTTATCATGGCTATTCCGTTTAAATATTGTAGGGGGCGCTATAGAATCTGAATGGGACTCTGGGCAATTTTGGTGGAATTTGAAATGCCTGTATCTCTGGCATTTATTTACCAATCTGCAAAGTCTTGGTATCGTTGGATTCAGAATGTTGTTCTGAACAACTTATTCTATTGAAACGAAATCGCCAGATTCGATTTTGATGTTGATATAAGCGTTTTTGTGAAAGGCCACGCCCATCGCTATTTCATTGGCTTGTATCTTCTTTGTTTTTTGACATACAAACTATTCCACTGCTGGGATTTTAGATATTGGTCTTTAGATGATGTGTACCAAGTTTCGTGCAGGAATATGCAACGGTTTAGGAGAAACAAGGATTTAAGTGATTTTCACAAAATCCAAGATTGCGGAAAATCTATCTAGGCACAAGTCCTTGAGGCAAATTTGTTCAGGATGAGGAGAGTCATATCTGTACCAAATTTCATGACATTTGCTCCATCAGGGCACGAGATATGGCTGTTCAAAGTTTGCGTTTTCAATCGATCGCTATAGCGCCACCTGTTGACCCATCAGTGTAATATTTTAATATGGTCTGCTCTCACATTGCAAAGTTTAGTACAGATCTACAGTGTGGTTTGGCAAATATTGCCAGATTTACAAACGCTTACGCTAGAATAATAACAACAATAAGAACACTAACAAAAACAATAGGTGCCTACGCACTTTCAGTGCAAGAATACTAACAAAAACAATAGGTGCCTACGCACTTTCAGTGCTTGGCCCCTAATAATAATAAAGAATACTAACAAAAACAATAGGTGCCTTCGCACTTTCAGTGCTTGGCCCCTAATAATAAGAATACTAACAAAAACAATAGGTGCCTTCGCACTTTCAGTGCTTGGCCCCTAATAATAAAGAATACTAACAAAAACAATAGGTGCCTTCGCACTTTCAGTGCTTGGCCCCTAATTACGATTCAAGCACAAACAAGTTTAAAAAAAAAGCTACCATAACATGTTTGGTACTGTTGTTACAGTTGAAACATATATTTATTGTGTTGCTTTGTGCAGGTTTTTAACGTGTTCTCCTGACAGATGTGTCTGGCCAAGCATAGATTTCAGTTAATTGGATTGTCATTTAATTAGTCCGTCACTTGAACAACCCCCTTTCAAGCTGCAGCACAAGTAGAGCCCTGCAGCTCGGCCCAGTCATCCAAGGCGATGGTCGGTGGGAGAGGTCAAGGGTGCCGGGGCAGGGCAGAGATGCGCCACATGTCCAGGCTCTCAGCATCGATAGCAGTTAGCCTTGGTCCGTGGATCTCCCCTCTGTCTCTGCAGCCTCTCTTGCTGCTGTGGGAAGAAGACCGGCGTCACCTGTTGTACGGCTTCTTCTCCCGCTGCATCATCCTCCATCTATTCAGCTGGCCTTACCCTTGCGGAGGCATTCGGGGTCCAACCCGCGTAGGACTGGCTTGGCCCTCTCTGCTTCCTGGAGGGAAGCATGGAGTATCTATGGTGTGGCCACTGGCCAGCCAGACATGCTCTCGAAGACGGTCGGGGCGGAGTCCTCGAACAAACGCCTGCAGGGCTAGCTCGTTTTGTGTCGGCCGGGGGAACGAGGGGTAGCCACGCTGGATCAAGACACAAAGATTGGCAGCACTCCTCCACTAACCACAGCTTAGCAGCTACCTGGTCACGTGCTTCGTCTTAGTAAGTGGGCCTGCCGTATCGCTGTCGTAGGACCATGACAATGGCGGCGTAGTCCAGCCGGTCCTCTGGGCGGAGGTCGGTCAGAGTCTGCAGGGCCCGTCCCTCCAGCGCCAACACGAGGTAGATGGCCGTCTCCTTGTTCCCCCTGCCGTTCAGCTGGGCCGCCATCTTCACTTGGACCAGGTAGGTGTCAGGAGGCCCCATTCCATTGTAGCATGGCAACTTGACACCTCGTCTGCTTTGCACGTGGTCATAGAGGCCCAGCGGTGGTTGATGGTACCCGCTCGCTGTCCTGGCGCCTGCTAGCAAAGGTGGTATGCCGGCGTGTTGCGGATTTCTTCTGTGGTGTAATCCGGTGCCGTCACCCGGTGCTCGAATGACGGCCTTCGCTTGGCTCCACTTCGGCGGCATATACCGGCCCATCACCCGGTGATGAGAGTCCGAACAAGTCAAGTCAATTTTATTTGTATAGCACGTTTCCTACAACCAAATGCAACTCACAGTGCTTTACAGAATTTTAAAAATAATTTAAGAACAGTACATAGTCAAACAGATAACATAATTAAAAGCAATACATAATTTAAAAAGCAGTTTAAAATCAAAAATTTAAATGCAATACAAATGAGATAAAAGCAAGATTAAAAAATGTCTGTCCTAAGGTCTCACTTAAAGATGTCCACAGTCCACAGTTTCCGCGATCCTGAGGTTCTCTGGCAGGGTATTCCAACTGCTGGGGGCATAGTAACTAAAACCTGCCACCCCATGTCGTTTGGTTCTGGGTTTTGGGACAATTAAAAGTTCCGTGCCAGAGGACCTTAGGGATCTACATGGTGTGTATCTTAAAAGCATGTCTGAGATGTATTTAGGTGCATGATTATTGATTAAGCCTATTGAGTGATTTAAAAACTAATAAAATAATCTTCAAATCTATTCTAAAACTAACAGATAACCAGTGAAGTGATTTTAAAACTGGTGTGACGTGATGTGTGACCCCCTTCTAGTCTTGGTGAGGACTTGTGCTGCAGCATTTTGTATCAGTTGGAGTTTACTAATATGAAAGATATTAGTTGGTAGACCAGACAAGTGCATTACAGTAATCCAACATACTAGTAATAAAAGCATGCATTCATTTTTCAGTATGAGCCTGGGAAAGAAAATGTTGCACTTTAGAAATGTTTCTTAAATGATAAAAAAAAAGATGGTCACATTTATAATATGGGCCTCAAAATTGAGACCAGAGTCAAACATGACACCTAGGTTTCTGGCCTGGTGTTTGGTATTTAGTCCCAGCATTTTTAATTGCCTTGGTAGTCTCTCCCTTTCGACTTTTTCACCAATGATCAAAACCTCTGTTTTGTGTTTTAATTTTATTGAATTTTTATTAATGTATTTTTTTCCAGATATACGGTACATATAACAAGGGACTAAACACTAACCAACATACTATACATACTGTTTGACAATATTAGACAACTCGCATGTACAAAACAAAACAAAAAAGTGGGGGGAGGGGTGGGGATGCAGTTCATGTTTCACTCATATGATCTTATAAAGATCCAGGGTCATGTCCATGATCATAATCAAAGAGGGCTGAGGCTGCCCGTTCCATTGACAATAATTCCAAGAAGTCTTTTAAATAATTATCAATACTAAAGCAATTTGGTCTGTGCGTCTTCCAATTCATCATATTCATAATAATATGTTTGACTGACATACAAGCTAATGCAGTGATGCGGTGTGTGAGTGTTGCCTGTATATTTTCTACCCTTGTGCCTAAAAGGCAGCCTAATGGACATCGGGGGATTTTCACATCCAAAATAGAAGACAATCTTAAAATGACTTCATTCCAAAAGCGCCTCACTAGAGGGCAATGCCATTACAGGTGCATAAGTGTTCCTACCTCTCCACAGCCAGCACACATTTGAAAGGGTGAATGTTTTCACATTTGAAAACCTCTGTTTTGTCTTGATTTAGTTGGAGGAAGTTCATATATTTATATCAACAATGCATTTTACCAAGCAGTTAGTCAAACTAGTTATTGGGTGTCACAGAGATATAAAGCTGGGTGTCATCTGCATTGCTATGGTAGCTAATATTGTGTCTCCTAATGATGTTTCCCAGGGGTAACATATATAAACTGAGAAGTAAGGGAACAAATCTGGATCCTTGAGGGACCCCACAGGCCATAGAGGTGTATTTTGAGCTGTGGTCACAAAGGGCGACAAAATACTCTCGCCCAGTTAAATGGGTCCTAAACCAGTTGAGGACTGGACCAGAGAGGCCCGACCCAGTTTTCAAGTCTTCAAGAATGTTGTGATCTACAGTGTCAAAGGCTGTGCTCAAGTCCAGAAGCTTAAGGACAGGGAGCTTTTTGGAGTCAGCATTTAGTCAGAGTCAGAACAGCGGCCTTCGCTTGGCTCCCCAGTGGCGTATACTGGCACCGTCACCCGACGGTGAACGCTTGAATGGCGGCCTTCTCTTGGCTCCCTCGCGGTGTATACTGGCGCTTTCACCCGGGGATGAATGCTCAAACGGTGGCTTTCGTTTGGCTCCCCTGCGCCGTCTTCGGTGGCATATACCGGTGCTCAGATGGCGGTCTTCCTCCATCTCCTTCAGCATGGTCGTCCAATCGCGGCTATCGGCCATCCCACTTCTGACACCAATGTAACGACCAACGCTCTCGTCAAGGGAAAGGAAGGACATCTCACTGTTAGGAACAACCAAAATCCAACTATCGCCACACTCATCTACACAAAAATGGGGGAAGGTCACTAATGCAAATAACAATACTACACGAGGGTTCACATTACACAGCAAGGTTAAACAATACAACATGACAGCCAACAATAACCATACCAACAATTAAGGATAAAGTCACATAACAAAGACGCTCAACATTAAACATAAACATTTAGCAGTGCTCTGGGGCATGCTGGGATATCCTCCTTTAGTGACCCGGCCACACCCCGGGACGCTACAATACAATATCATCATTGTCTACCGTAGCTAGTGATGGGTACAAATTATATTGACTTTTGCATTGATATGTGATTTTCACCACAACCAACTTTTACCTTAACTTACTATTTCGTAAGTTAGGAAGTTACGTAATGTAGGAAATGAGGATTTTGATTTAATGCTTTCAGGATTTGATTGGAATAGACAAAACAGCCTACTGTGTAATTAGACAGTTTAAGGGCCAGGGCATATGGGGGAAAGGGATAAACAGGGAGGCCTATTATGACTAGACCTTCCAGACTAGACATGGTCACATATTTTTACTTAGACACACCATGAGAAAAACATTTAGACAAATTATTTTTCTAACAAAAGGTTTCTTTCTTTGTTTAAATATATTGCTTTTTTTTATTTTTAACTTCATGTCCTCATCTGATTATGAATCACTTGTGATCAAATTTCAGGAAAGCACAGATCCGGGTTGCCATCGACCTCCTGGTGACATCGAGTCCGGTCCATAAAAGGGTAAGTGATGTTGTACCACCTCCACGGGTTGTCCTCCAATCTGTTAAAGGCCAAGATCGGCCCGGTACTTTCTGTGGATGTACTGTAGAGCTCCTGGCTGTTGTTTTTGTTTTCATGCTCATTTTAATAAGTATAGATTCTCCAGGTTAATGTCAAGATTTTTAGGGTTCAAACCCCAAAGGGGCGTAGAGAACCCTATTGTTTTTACTCCATCTTTTTATTATTTTTTTATGTTCTGTTGCTGACAAAACCGTCAAGCTTTCATAACACTGCGGGATACCGTAACACCGTGAAACCGCCCAACCCTAGTGGCATAACACAAATCAGACTATAAATCAGAAATTGTTTGTCCAATCACAAAACTTGCAGGATATGTTTCATAACAAAGAAGAAAGAAAATATCCACACACTGTTGTGTTCCCACAGTGGTAGTACAACGTTTCGACCGACTAGGTCTTCGTCAGGTTCATCACCTGTTGAAATCATTTAGATGTGCGTGCATCTCCTCATATTGCTCATAACAAAGTTGAACCACGTCTGTCAAACTATTTTGACATCGCTCAAGAGGGGCCACCAGTTCCAAACATGTGGTGAAACTTTGGCCATAAATCAAAGGTTTGTTCAAACATCACCAGACTTGGTGGATATTTTTAATTTATTAAATTGATTGAGACTGTGATTGTCCTGATTAAAGACCACTATACTTAGACTGGTCAACTCTGGACTAGATTTCCAGAGACGCTAAAGATTCTTTGTTCACATACGATCAAGCAAATGGCAGAGCTTTGATTGTGCAGTTATTGAAATGCTGCATCCATTATAATGATGCAACGAGTGTGTGATTGGTCTCATTCCTTCCTTCTTTAAACAGAACTAAACTAGGTGAAGTAGCTTTGTGAAGCCAGCAACCCACAAATTGCCGCTTGCAGCTATTTTTTTCACATTTGTTTTTGTCTACAACATGTACAAGTTGAGCTGATCTATATTTTACATTTGTTTTTGTCTACATGTACAGGTTGATCTATATTTTACATTTGTTTTTGTCTACAACATGTACAAGTTGAGCTATATTTTACATTTGTTTTTGTCTACATGTACAGGTTGATCTATATTTTACATTTGTTTTTGTCTACAACATGTACAGGTTGATCTATATTTTACATTTGTTTTTGTCTACATGTACAGGTTGATCTATATTTTACATTTGTTTTTGTCTACATGTACAGGTTGATCTATATTTTACATTTGTTTTTGTCTACAAGATGTACAGGTTGATCTATTTTACATTTGCTTTTGTCTACAACATGTACAGGTTGATCTATATTTTACATTTGTTTTTGTCTACATGTACAGGTTGATCTATATTTTACATTTGTTTTTGTCTACATGTACAGGTTGATCTATATTTTACATTTGTTTTTGTCTACATGTACAGGTTGATCTATATTTTACATTTGTTTTTGTCTACATGTACAGGTTGATCTATATTTTACATTTGTTTTTGTCTACATGTACAGGATGATCCATTTTGGCCGATACTGTTAAAGTTTTTCACGAGATAGTGGTCTTTTGTTGCATACCCCTTGGTTTCAGTATGTACAGTACAAAAAACTGAATTTGGACCATGAGTAGAACTGTGAACTATGGGTGCTGGGTTCATCTCCATTTCTGCCAGCTAACCGTTGTGTGGTTTAAACTGTAGGACCTCCTGGTACGACTTACGGATGATGTGGATCCCTATTTCTTGTACCGTCTCTCCATTTCTGAGGAGGACTACCAAAGGTATGAATGGAGAAGCCTGACATAGTCTGTGCCAAAGTAGCCCATTCACTCCTTCAATAACTAATGGATATGTATTCCTTCTTTTGAAAGTTTGAAAGTTCAACAGGGGCTGCTGATCGACTTTGCATCCTTCCCACAGAAGTTCATCGACTTGCTTCATCTCTGCCTGTCAGAACAGGGGTTGGACAATCCAAGGTAAGAAGATACAGAAGATGCAACTGATTATATTATTCTATTTAATTACCACACAAATGTCATTATTGCAGCTTTTAAATCGCACTATGCCACTCTATCACTGCAGCACAAACATTTTTATTTTCTTATTTTTCCACAGACCAAATTGATTTAGAGAGTAACACCCATGGTGGATTCCATTCCATTCCAATGGTTTATTCCATGGACAGTTGGTAGTTCATATCATAAGTGATGGCTGCAGTGAAATGCTACATGGTGCAAGTTTATCAAAGAAGCAAGAATTATTTGAGACCATCTTAGAGCCTCTAAGCATTTGATTTTATTGCTGGGTTACGACCCAGCCTAGAATAGCCATTTTCCTTTACTGACTCACTCACTGACCCATTGTTAAAACACACATGTGCGACCCAGCTTAGCTAGGCGTGCCTAGTTTTATAGTGCTGATGAAGTGTGTTGTTTACGGTGCTGAAAAACTGAAATTAGGCCTGAACGATATTGGCAAAATATGATTTTGCGTTTGCGATATGACTTGCGATATTATATATATTTTTCTATTCCCGTAGGCGTTGGTTTCAGTGAACGATGCCATATGGAAACATCTACAAATTTAATTAATATATCTGCTGCAATGAATACCAAAATCTAACAAAACAAATAATTTGAATTTAGAAATAAAAATAAAACTAGATTCTTTGAGCTAAATCGGTTTAAAAACATAATAATGTCGTAGTATATCTTGCCCGCTGTTTCTACAACACGTGTAAATATCGCAGGTTTTGCGATGTTGTGATTGCATGTGTCCATATCGCGATTTCGATAGTTTGCCGATATATCGTTCAGCCCTAACTGAAATCCTTAACCTTTCCCAATCACTATATATCACTCAGTCTTTTTTAAATTTGTGTTTAACTTAACAGCAGGAAATTAAAAGCTGTGTCTACCCCTTTTTTTTTTTTGTATGTTGTGAAAAGATTTCTGTTACAGCTTGTGTGCAAGTCCTCTGTGAACGATTGCTCTGCCCACTTCAGCGTTGTGGAGACCAATGCCTTCAAACACCTCAACCATCTGTCCCTGAAGCTGTTGCAAGGCACAGACAAAGAGACAAAGGATTACCTGGTGGCGTGCCTTTCATCCTTGAAGGTTGGCTGGCTAGTTCAATATCAGGAATGAAGGAGTTCTAGCACAGAGTTTTTGCCTCTAAATCAATCCCATATTTCTCTTTTCAGAATTAATTTTTACCATCTCTTACCTAATAAACTAAATAAAGCAATATACATTTTATAAAGACAGTACTCATATGAAAGTGCTGGTGAAAGCAGGAGATTTGCAGGAAATATTTTAGTATTTAACTGAATAGTGTTAAGTATTTTGGGTTTTGTTCCTTGCTTTAAATCCACCTTTTCTAAAATGTATGTTTAAAGGGAAACTCCACCCTGGGTCTCTCTGTATGTGTGTAAAGGTTGCTTACCTACAGAGTAAAATGAGCTCATAGCCAACTCTACATATCACCAGTCCAGAGATGTAGCTCCAAATGACTGCACATGCTCCAGCTTCCTGCTTCACAAAGGACTACAACCGTTGCTCGGGCAACGCCTCCTCTACCTTGTGGGGAAGTACCAGGAATTTCAAATGCCCCGCCCATTGTAGTTGTTCACCATGGAGGAAGGGTAGAGGTATGTGTCATTATGACGTATACCTCTACCAAATCCCTTCCTCCCGTTGCCCTTATTTCCGTGCAGAGATCACTTTGGCGCCACATAGGGAGACTCCTATGCCTCCATCTGGTGAATGAGTTTAATGTTGATTTGCGGTGGAGTTTCCCTTTAAGTATGTAATGTTTGTTATTATTAAGAGAGTCTTGTGTAAATGCTTCAGGAGGAGAATCAGTCGTTGAGGTCAAAGCTGCATAAAACCGAAGAGGACCTGTCCAGACAGCTCAGCTACGCTCAACAGGTGCTACCTTACCTTCCATCACATGCAGTGAGTGGTCAGAGCCAGCAGTAGTCACGCTTCTCTATAATAACTTCCTGTTGGTATTCAGACTCTGTCGGAGAAGACCAGAGAGTTGGACAAACTGAGGTCAGAATGGACCAGCCAGACCACCTCGTTGACCAGCCGTCACTCCCAGGACCTGATGTCGGAAAGGGAAAAGGCTGTTGAGGTTCCCCCTTTGTTACCTTGCTTTCTTTGTTTTTATTTGACGTAATGCATAGGAATTAGCATTACCTGGTTTGTAGCGTGTGTTGTCATTGCTAGTTTGTCAGTGTCAAGGTTTATTAAGAGGAAATGAATACCGTGTGGTCATTAGTAAACATTTCACCTTTTCTTCAGTGTTCTGCCCTTCAACGTTTACTGATTGAAAGAGATTAAAAAAATAAGGGCGCTAAGTAGAAAGCAATTCAACTTTTTAAGGATAGGTTCCGTTTTGTTCTTCGCCACTCTAGTTTTTGCAAATCAGTGTTTCAATACATTTACTTGAAACTGCAATTGCGACGGCCAATCAGAAGGGCTGAACTGTTCCATCCCACCGACCCAGATTCAAAGCCGACTCCAGCAGCAGAACGATCACCTTCGCCAGGAGCTGGAGGGCTCCCACCAGAGGAGCACCCAGCAGCTGCAGAGCCGCCTGAGCGAGCTGGAGGCCTCCAACCGTGACCTGACGGAGCGGCGCTACAAGAGCGAGTCCACCATCCGCGACCTGACGATTAAACTGGCCAGCTCAGAAGAGGTGGGCACCGTTCACAACTTCAAATAAAAATGCCTTGGTGTTATTTTTGCTGGGTCGTGACCCAACCTAGAATAGCCATTTTCCTTTACTGACTGACTGACTGACTCACCCACTCACTCACTGACCCATTGTTAAAACCATAGACTGTATATAAATATGGACGTCGCGAGTGTGACGTCACCCGTTGGTTTTTGCCATCGTGTTTTGAAGCTAAAATGAGGAAGCCGCCATATTGGTTTTCGGGAGGTCCAGAGGGAGGAGTTTGAGAGGGGCGGGAGGATAAACGAGTTCAACTCTGGTTCATTGGTCAACTCTGGTTCAACTCTGTCAGATATAGGCCAGATTTAAGGCTTAATAAAATGTAAACGGGAGGGTTACAAAAAAATTCACCCCCCTCAGAGTTGTCATGAGTAGTGAAATGATCTATACAGACAAAACCATTCTTTGAACCAGGCTGTAAACATGTTTATTTCTGCTGTAAAGTCGGGGTTTTTAACATGAAGGCAAACGTAAATTGCTCCCTTTTGTGTCCAGCCTCAAGTGGCCGTTGGAGGAACTGCATGTTTTGGCACTTCCTAGTTGGCTTCACAAATGCAACGGAGTCCTTGCCCCTTGACTGAGAGGCTATGTTACCAAACACACTTGTAGGATA
>OMPB01081700.1:0-17732 GCA_900312615.1 Stylephorus chordatus | reverse complement strand
CCTAACCCCTCCTCTCACATCAGAGGCTCCATACAGAGGGCTCGATTTACTAAGGTCCCAAATACTCCGAACTACATTGCGTGTGCATTCTAAGAAATTGCAAATGGCTCATAGAAATTACTTTGGATCAGACTTTAGAGCACTTCACACTTTACACTTTACAAAGTGCTGTACTGGTCGAATGTAAAGCAGATACATTTTTAAAAGAGCACAGTAATAAGGGATAACAAAATAAAACAAATAAAAAATAAATAAATAAGAATCATACGATATTTATACGGTATTGCGTGGCTCCTTCTTTTCCTTCAATCACTCAACCATGGCAACTGTATACTGTAAAAGTTGCATTTGGCTCAGTGCATCCCGAGTGCGAGGAAACCTTATACCTGCCCATCAGTACGTTTCAGGACTTGGGACAACACACCTGAAAAATATACAGTTGGCTACTCATATACAGTACGCTGGAATGACCCAGACGCGAGGAAAAGCAGTCGCAAGGAGTTTTGGCATGGCAGTATTTGAGTGATGCTTCTTGTGACTGGCTCCAAATCAGCCCGTACATCCAAGAGCTCTAAAATGGATATTGCTCAATAGACAATATGTTTGTATTATTATATTATATTGTAGTATTATTATTTTTTCTTCTGTCATACAAAAAATGTTGACACGAGTGGTAAAAACTCGTAAAAACTCTACACATTCTCTTTCATTGCGCCTAAGCCTCCTCCTGCCTATGGACTACGGACGTAAACTAACATTTTTGCTATAATCCGGTGTGTTTACATTATGTACAGTATATTATACTGTTCATTAACATGACCTGTCCTATCAAATAAACCAATAAATACATACAATAAATAAATAAACAATAACAGCAGCCATCTGTACGCAATGCTAGGTCAATTATCACCTGCTTTTCAAACGTATTAAATACAGATGCAATCTGTGCACAGACGCAATCTTTCTGGCTTGATAAATCTCATTGCATGCGCTATTTTAACCTATTTGCATTTTCTCCTCCT
Source organism: Stylephorus chordatus (assembly GCA_900312615.1). Taxonomy (NCBI): domain Eukaryota; kingdom Metazoa; phylum Chordata; class Actinopteri; order Stylephoriformes; family Stylephoridae; genus Stylephorus; species Stylephorus chordatus. The sequence continues at coordinate 16,710 of OMPB01081700.1, read as the reverse complement.
AGTATTTTGCTCACACGGGCAAAAAACGCCCGTTTTGCATATTCATTAAGGCAAACACGCTAATCGACACTGCACGCAATCTTGCTCATTTGAAAGACGCGATCCTCAGTGAGCATCCTATAGTTGTACATTTTTTGCAGGTAGTATCAATTTTGCACACGTTTTTACACATGCAAACCTTGAGTAAATCAGACCCTTATGTGTTGCCTGTGCGTTTATGTTTTGTCCTGTGTTCCATTGCCAATCCTCATTCTGAAGGGAAATGTGGAGATTGAGACCTACTGGCTCAAGGGGAAGAGGGACAAAGATGGGAATGCCCAGGCAGCCTGTCCCCAGTTTGAGACCCAGACCATCAGCAAGGCCATCAGCAAGAACACTGCCTCAGGTCCTGAGGCCCCGGGGGATGAGCGGGGCCTGGTACGGTGAATACATAACAACTTGAACATAGTAACATGTGGGGTTTCTGCTTTCTAGATCATAAACATTAGACATACTGGGTAGGGTAGCTGCTTATGAGAAGATATCATTTTAATATGTTAGAGAAAGGAGAAAAATATATGATTAAATGGGGGAAATACCTGGAGTTTCATTCAATGTTGTTGGATTGGACCGGAGGGGCGAGGGGACATACATGGTGTGAGAATAGCTGACAGAGTGTCGGTATGTCGTCATGATCTGGGTGTATTTTTTGTTTTGTTTTGGTTTTGCTGTGGTTGTATGAGCTGTTTTATTTGAACCATTATTATTTAATTAGCTCATTTTGTGTTATCACTTCAATCGGGAGGCTTGTGTTCTATTGGTTTGTTTCGGTGTTTAGGACTAGCTTATACTGATTCCAATGCCATGTAAATTTTGCTGAAGTGATATGATGTGCATGTAAATGAAAAAATCCAATAAAATATAAATCATTAGAAAAAAAAACATTAGACATTAGAATGTACGATGAAACCTATTTAAAAATGGGCATATGTTCTTGATTAATGATGAGCGTACTTCCAGAAGAAGCTCAACAGGAATATAACATATCCATGTACCCCATCCAGCTATGATTTCATCCTCTACCATGGTCATCCTCCAGGTCTTCCCACTGGTAGCGGGGGAGGACGAGGAGGATGTCAAATCAACCCGTTCTCATCGTATCAAGATGGAGATCGCAGGCCACTCTCTGGAAGAGTCCATGGAGAAACGCCGAGTGCAGGAGTTATTGGTTCACACGGTGAGAGACTCACATACAGGAAATGCTCTGTGAGCAGAGCTGGTAAAGAAAACGGAGGGTTTATGAATCATTAAAACCTCTTTGAAATCCAATTGGCTCCCAAGGGAGCTCCTCTATTTAAACTGTTCTAACATATATTAATTATAATATACAGAACAATCACCTTATTTAACATAGCTGTAAACATACTTTTCTAGGTAAACAAGACGGGATTATCTTGTCATGCTTGGAGGCCATGCAGATTAATGATTCGGTAAACTAATGACATTTGTATCCTTTCTGCGGCGGCCCAGTCCCACTATAAGGCCACCCTGCAGGATGGACTCCAGAACCCCTATTTGGAGAGAGACTCCACCATGGTGTTCCCAGACGGCTCGGAGAAGAGCACAACATGCTCTGTTTCTTGAACCAAGACTGTAGACACATCCTGCTGGATATTAGCTGATGTTACAGCCAATGTATTAACAATGATGTGACATCAGGTTGCTGCACACCAAGCTCTTTTTTCTTCATTTAGCCTAACTCATTCAAAGCACTAAAGATTAGGCTAGCTGCTTCGTATGAACAAGCTGTTCTTCCCCTTTATTTTGGGTTGCACACAGTTGGAGATTAACTGGCCTAGCATCATAATACCATGTCTCGCGTTATTTGTAAAAGGACCAAGTGGGTATGAGGTTTCTATAAGTTTGTCTAGTGGTTAATGAATATTTAAAAGTCATTAGTGTACTTCATTGTCATTTGGTTCAACTGGACACTAGCTCCATCAGAATTGCATTGCCACTTTTCCCTGTTAAATTCATATATTAATGATTTTTAATCAGATCACTGTTAAATCTACGTTTGCCTCCCTCATACATTCAACCCTTCCTCTTTTTCTTCTTGTGTGGTATATTCCACTAGTTATGTCAAATGAGCTGTAAGTTATTGTTTTTTAAATCAAGACTTAACAGTTAACAAATGGCTGTCGTCTTGCACATATTTTATTTTTCTTGCAGAACACAGTCTATTAACAAGTTTCAAAATTGATTTTATCAAAATATTTGTATCAAGTCCAGCTACAGTTTAACAGCACTTTAACATACATCCCTTTACACTGCTTATAGTTCACAAGTAAAAGACAGCAAAGGGGGGAAGGAATACACTTGATTATTTGCATGGAGCTCTAGGTAAGAACCGAATGCTTAAAGCTGCAGTAGGTAAGATTTGGGCGCAAACAGAATCTGGGCTTAAGAATAAAGATTTTTGAATGTCTACAGTGGCGAAAAACACACCCCCTCCTCTTTGATTCGACGTTGCTGTGCCCAATCTGCAACGTCTGAGTCTGCTCATCAATTATGCCCATACTCAGTGCTTAATTTGTAAATCAGGAGCTCCCGGAACACAGAGAGGGTGCTGTTTCGGCACCGTCAGGGGGAGAGAAAAAGTCACAGAACGCATCAAAAATCCACAGTGCCTGGAGAAGCATAGACATATATACCTAGACACCGCATTGATCGTACGTCAACGTTGCCGCCATATTGGTTGGGGAACTCTCCTATAAGCTGTAAATGGGGGAGCTGCGGTTTTTCTGGATAGAAAGCACTATAACGTTTACATTTCTCAATTTTGATTTCAACGAGTCGTTTTATATTCAAGGAATTATGATCTCTGGAGAGTTCCCCACCCAATATGGCGGCGACGTTGACTATCGCAGCAACGGGCCAAAGCAGTCAAAGCGGCGTCTATAGCCCTGTCCGGACAGGATTAGTATTACCAGGGGAGGTCAGGTAATTTAATTTTCACCGGGGTCCTCTGGTAATTTTATTCACGTCCGGAATGACCACGCCAGTAAAAATTCCTGCTGAAATGACCTACTGTTTTTCAGCAAACTCCGAGGTCATCTGGTAATTGAATTACCGTCCGGATCGACATGTCAGTATTTGATGCGAATTACATGATTTGGGGCTTCCCGACCGTCTTTGTATGCTGTAAATGGGGTCGGAACATTTTGTAGTCGATCCTTTTGCGGTACTTTGTTGAATCGGAAACAGTCTTCACTGATGGACATTCGCCACACACCTTTATTATTATTATTATTATTATTATTATTATCATTATTACTATTCAAGTTTGAGTTGAGTTGAGCCAGAAAGAGGCATTCTGCTTCGTGATATTTCTCACTGAATAAATACCACACACACACACACACTGTGGTAGAATTTTTGTAAGCAAAATTATCAACAACGTTAAAAGAACCACTGGATAACACATGTATTATCTACAAGTATGTCAAACACTGAATATGCCACTAGATGTCGACATATTTACTGGATCAAACATGTAATGATTAAAACAACAACAACAACACACCACTAAGTGTTTAATATATTTACTGGGTCAAATCATGCAATGATTTAAAAAGCATCACCAGGAGCGTATTATTTTTATATTTCAATAATCAAAGACAATTATTACAATGGTGGATTTTTGGTATGATGTCTAAGCATTTTTCAAATGGACAGAAGTTCAAGGACGGGCCTAAAACTGGTGACTAAGGAAAACCTAATAATGGTGGGAAAAATCTGATAAATAACAGTTTGGAAAATGCTTGGATATTGATACTTTCTAGACTTGAATGATTAGAAGTTGGTATAATGGTGGGAAAACAGTTTGGAAAAAGCTTACATATTGATACTTTCTAGGCTTGAACAATTAGAAGTTGGTATAATGGTGGGAAAGATCTGATAAATCAAAATTAGGCGTAGTTTGGAAAATGTTAAGATCATCAGAAAATGTATTGATACTTTCTAGGGAGATTGAAGGAGGGTTTTAACTACTATAAAAAGTTGTGCACAAGTAGAATGGGTCAGTTGATCTTTGGAATAACTGTGTATTATACCTGTGTGTGTAATAAACCTATGAAGTACTTTGGCGTCTGGGCTAATCTTTGCATCTCTCTGTTATTTTTGAAAGTTGGACGTACTGTAAGTTAAGGTTAATTGAACCATTGAACAAGTCAAATATATTGATAAATTGTTTAACTAATTAACACACGCATGCACGCACGCACGCAAGCACACACACACACACGCACGCACGCAAGCACACACACACACAAAACTGCTTCCCTAGCTTGGTTAGGTTAGGGGGACCATGCTGAATATTCACTATTGTTTTTGTAATTCTATGAATAAAACCCATGAAACCAAAAAACCTTTTGCCATGAATTTGTATATTATCCAGTTCCCAGAGTTCTTACATAACATCAAACTTTGCATGCACATGTTGATATATAATTATATATCACCCTTAATATAATTACTTCTCTGACAAACAAACGACTAAAAAGAAAAAAATGGAAATAATACTAATACTAAGATACTTCTACTAGAAACTGGAGGATACACTGGAAAGGCTTAGGCCTACAATGAAACTGGCAAGACGATCTGGCAACACAAAGATAGAACAAATGGGTATATAAACACACGGGGATAAAACAAGACAGGTGTAGACAATGGGGAAATCACAAGGGCGGGAAACACAACAGGTGAATCAAGCTCACGAGGAAACAGACAAACAAGGAAGCCAGACAGCAGGAAACACAAAATAAAACAGGAAATGAACAATATTATTTCCCAGAGCAGGGAATGACAGTACCATGTTTAAGCTTGATTGAAGAATTACCATTTGAGTAAAGAGTTTAGACTCTTTACTCAAAATAAATTCGACCCTTGTTCATGTGGTGGAAACGCAGTGAGTTCCAGGGGAAAGTTCCTGCGGTGGAAACACTGCAGAGTTTATAATGGCCGAAAACCTTCATTTTGGACAGAAAAACCACACAGTTTTGCTACGTTTTGCACTGTCCCAAAACGGATCCGTCCATTTTCCATTTTCTTAGCCTATCCTCTAGAGCAGAGGTACCCAAATTCTTTTGGGCCAAAAATGAATCTGGATGGAGGGCCAAAAATAAATGTTAGGTGAAATTACATTAAAAAGTATTATATTTTATAGAAAATTAACATTCTAAATGTAAAATAAAATGTCTAAATAATAAAAACACTACTCTTTAATCTGCTTAACAGTAATTTTATTAATTTGCAGAGTTGATTGTCAAAAACATAAAACATCCACATGCTTCTTTTTGGAAGCATAAACACATTTAAAAGGAAAGACACCTTTCTGACAGAAAGTACATGTAACTCTTTCTAAATGTTCTTTTATCAGTGTGCCACTGAGTCAGGCAGTGACGTAAGATACACGCACAGCACGTGAGCATTTCTTTGAAAATAATATTAAAATACCCTAGATAGCCCTACTTCAGATGAGCAATATTTCATGATTACCACTCCCTTCTGTTATTGTATAAAAATTATATTCAAACAAAATATTAAAAAATGAAAAATGGAGGGGAGAGAGAGAGAGAGAGAGAGAGAGAGAGAGAGAATACCGTAATTCTTCGTAGATACTTAATATAGGGAAGCTTAACAGCACTGTGCTCTAGCCTACATTGGCGTAAAAAACGCAGATTATTTACTTTGTAGCTGTAGAAAATTTACGTTCAATAGTTTTCGATTTTACAGCACCTTCAAAATAAGAGGAGAATATGCACGAGCTTGTCAAATGCAATGGTGGGCCAAAACAAAGGGGTTCCCTAAATTGGGCGGGCCTGCTCTAGAGGGTCGTGGGGGAGCTGGAGTCAATCTCAGCTGACATTGGGCGAGAGGCAGGGGTACGCCTTGGACAGGTCGCCAGTCAATCACAGGGCTAACATACAGAGACAGACAACTATGCACGCCCACATTCACACCCAGGGGCAATTTAGTCACCAATGAGCCTAACCGGCATGTTTTTGGTCTGTGGGAGGAAGCCGGAGAATTTAATACAGATCCAATGACGCTAAAATGTTCCCTTAGACCACGTTCCCCGCAGAGGGGCAGTCGGACGAGCTGTGCCTGTAAGTCGCATCCTCACGCTCCAGACTGCCCCTGTGTACTTGCCGGGGGGGGTTGGAGGACGGCGGGAGGGAGCAGCGCAAACAGAGGGCGTAGGAGAAAGCCACGAGGAGCAGGAGGCATACCATCGAAAAAATGACAATGATGACCACCGAATGCACCTGCAGGTCGTTCCCCTCCCGTGGTGGGAGGAGGGTGGTGATGGGGAGCAGGCTGAGGGTCAGACTTGGCTTCACGTCGGGGTTGGGTGTCACGATCTGCGACCCCGGGTCCACGGAGGCCAGAGTGGGAATGTGAGGCATGTCAGCTGAGCCGTAGTTACCTTGTTGAGGGAGATGTTTTGTTTACTAATGCTAGTTAGTCTCAGTCAGGAGATAACAAATAATCTGAGCGTACAGCGATTGCACCTCTCTCCTCATATGCAAAGGCTGATGTTAGGGTATTTATTCCTTGAAAGCTTAAATCATTTTCAGCTCACTACATATAAATGAAACAAAAGTGACCCAATCAAAGCATTTATGGTATGGCAGTGGGATGGTGGGCACCGCAAAGGTATACAAGAAAATACCCAGCCATCCATCCTTTTTATAATTAACTCACTCATCATTTCCACACCTCTGTAAATCAGCGATACATCACAGGCTTTGTTTGTTTGTCTTACCAGCAGTGTGCTTTAATAGGAAGGCGTCCGGTGTCTCGATGCCGGGCTCGACGGTTGCTTTTATTAGCGGAGCGCAGAGAAGAGATAACACAGAAGAGCGAGTGAGAGCAGGACATCGAGAACCAAGAATAATGGGAAGGGTAACCACGGCAACCATTTCTGGCAGACCATAACCACGAAGGTGACATCTATTCATAAAGGCAAGAATTGTAAAAAAAAAAAAAAAAACACAGCAGACAACTTGTAAGATCAAAGGTCAATATTTTTACATTTCGTTATTGCAAATGGGGTGACAGTAATAATATATAATATAATATAATATATCATATTGATAACTAATGATTGCGATAGTAGTCCCATCAGCTAATAATAGATAGGAGTGACTATGTTTTTGCTAAAATGGTAACAGCTAGGAATAGATGAACCATATCAGCCCTGAGACTAATAAGCTCATAATGTTTGTGTATACTTGTAGTGGTCTGCCATGTCCATTAATACTAGTGCTTTCTAACATTTCAACTGTCTGTATGTAAAAGAATGATTTCCCAGCATCTCATTGGGACATGAGGAAGTTGTGTTTCTCAAAGGCCAACTCAGTCTGGCGCTCTTTTATCACCAGATCATACCTGGTAAAAATCCAAACGCTTGTGTTTTCCTGCAAATTCCGGTTGCTTCAGCAATCACCATGGTAACATCTCTCAGGCATTCTAGAATCTAGTTTCTTAGTAATGGAAAAACACGACAACAAAACATGATGCTATTCATTTGTCATTAATCACTGTGAAGAAAAACACAATTGCCTGCCAGCGGTTGTGACTTTCGAAGACTTTCAGTCAGCTAATTACAGCTCTTAAACAGCACAAACAAAAGAACCATTAAAATGAAGAGTGGCTGAGCCAAGACCAGATGACTGAGGGGAGGGACTACATTAAGCTTGCTCTCAGAGACAAGCATGTGCACGATGCAGCTATCGTTGGCCTGTTTGACAACACAGCTGTTTGGGCCTCCAAACCTGGGGGTGTTCTTGCAGCGATCACCCCAACAGAAGTTGAAGTTCTTGTGGGTAAAGACAGAGGAACTCTGCTGACCAGAGGGGTCTCGGTGGGAGGGATGAAGACCACAGTGGTTAGAGACTGCATGAAAGGTCAGAAAACGGACATTCCCTTCGTAGACCTTCGGACCAAAGGTTCGGACCAACAAGGCTCTTCTCTCGCAGTCGCCCAGACCAACAAGGTTCTGGTGTTTCTGATGGGCAAACAAGGGGTTCACGGCGGAATAGTTGGCAAGAAGGCATATGACACTGCAAAGTACCTCCAGGAGAAGGGATTCTAGCCCTGTGAGATGTACAAGGCGTCCCTAATTGCATCATAAATTCTCATAATACATACATAATTTGAGGAAATGTGCCCCATCAGTCAGTTTACCCAGCTGTGCTTTGCTGTTAGGATGACAAGTGTAATTAAACTCCATCTTTATTAGTATCATTATTATTCTTTCCTTCTTTCTTTGTGTGTAACTGTCATTCATTTTATATGTATTTATATTATGTTTCATCAAAAGTACAATCAAAGTTGTTTTTTCCCCCAGTAGGCCTACAGGTTAACAATTAAGCTCTCATATTAATCTATCAATAAAACTAATTATTTCATGTACTGTTCTGTGATGGTGATATTTTATGGAAGAAATGTGTTTACTTCTTAGTTATGACTCGTCGATTCACAGCTTTGGTTCCTTCTGGCACAGTTATATTACATTACATTACATGCACCTATAACATTACATTACACACTCCTGTTATCTCTTTGAAAAATAAGTATAGGCCAAAGTGCAGAAATTACTATATTTAATTTTAAAAACACATGACACACATACTTAACACTCTCACTTGACAGGTCTAACTCAACCAGCTAACATCATTTAAACACTCAAATTGGCTCTCTCTATGTATACAGTAAGTAAAAAGACAGATTTTTCAGGAATGAAGCCTTATTTAAAATCAATTGTCTTGAAGTCATTTATCCGTTAAACATTAACATTATTTTCTCTATCACAGTAAGAGCTAAAAAAAATATCAATCTGTAATTTTAAATAAAATAAAAGAGTAAAAATAAATAATCCTGGACATCTGCTTGGGGAGCTGGGGCCATTTTAGGTGAACAACCACATCTTTCTGGACTGTGATTGACTTGAGTGCCACAATTTGAAGGATGATGTGTTAAGAATGCTGAATTATTTCTTCTTATTCATAATGTTGTTGCAAATCCAGTTCATACCATCCTGTTGGTGGTAAAACACAGGAAGAACGAAGAACGTTAGAACCACTTAAACCTGTGTCTAGACATGTCATTTCAACAGTACTCATTCCAAAGTGATGCATATCATTAAATCACACTAAACGACTTAAATGATCAGGTCAGAAATGAAATGAGAAGACGTTGCCGGGATCAGACCTGAACTCCTTCTCCGGACACGGCTGAGCACGCCTGGATCTGCCACTCGCGGTCCCGGTATGTATGCAGGTTGAGACCCTCGGCTATCTCACTGGCCGGTGATGCTGTAGCCAGGTCCTGCTTATTGGCAAAGATGAGGACTGGGACTCCTTTAAGGTTCTCCTCATCGATCAGCTCAGAAAGCTCCTGCACACGCACACACACACGCACGCACGCACGCACGCATCTGTTTAGTCAGTCAATTAAATTACATTCACTTGTTAATTGCATTATGGATGAATACTGCTCGTAGTTGTCAGCATCCATCAGCATGGGGCTTACCAAGCCTGTCTCCTCAAACCGCTTTTTATCTGCGCTGTCTATCACATAGATCTGTAAGAACAAATAAACAAGACATGGAATCTTTATTTAAAAATAAACACCCAAGGGAATAATATTAGTTTTAAAAATGATTACAGCAAGAACCAACAGAACAATTTTATATTAAATAAAACATAGTGATCCGGTTCAACCAAAATAAGGGAGAGACGCCTTCAAAAATAGGTCTTCGGATAATGAAAGAGCTCATGTGAGTGCAATTGTGATAAGAGACAAAAAGACACTTGTAAAATCACCGATCAACTGAGGACGTAGGCCTACTATTTTGCTGAAATTAGAAGATGTGTTATGTCCTGGTTATGTCCCTCTGCGCCCCCATCAGGCCAGCGCTGGTAGTGCCGTGGTTGAGCGGAGTGGCAGTAGTAATAGGGCCTCATTATTCTTTCATGCCCTTAAAGGTGCTGTATCCGCTGACTGAATTAGAAAAAAATAGACATTTTTTGAATTCTACGCAACGCCTCCTCCCCAATCTGAGATGGCCCCGAAACCGAAACCAAACTCAATGTGCATTCGTCAAACTGCACATTGAGTTTGCAGTTTGACTGACAGATGAACACATTGGATCGGTTGTCCCGTTTTGGCCCCTGCTCCTCACACAGATGCTCAAATTACGTCATTGATGTGTCAAATATCTTATGTCACTGATTACTGTCGAATACTTTCCAGATATACGCAGAATTTTAAAATTTTGCCATAAATGTAGTGGCGGAGTCAGCACCTTTAACCGGTGAAGTGGGCATAAAGAGGCCTACAACTCCTCCCTCTTTCTCTCTCACTTTCTGATTCTTCATATTCGACATAGTGATAGCCCTACACCATAAAGACACGCAAATAGAGCGCAGATCCATCTTGATATTAACGTTAATCAGGTGGTGGTTGAGGTGAATTTCCCCCCTTCACTGTGAAGCACTTTGAGATTATCTGCACGAAAAAGGCGCTATATAAATGCAATTCATCATCATTATTATTATTATTATTATTATCTTCAGCTGTGGGTTGCTATATTTCTCTGGTAGAGAAATAGTAATTTATGATAAAATAAGATTATGCGGCGATAATTGCCGGGTTTTGTCAATATAGTGGCATGTTAAATTGTTTGTAATTCGCTGACATCATTTCCGTGTCACATTTAGTTTGGCACGTGTCTTGTTGACCCTGTTAAGGATATAAGGGGCCAGGACAATGTGGTTGCAGAGTAGACGCCTTGTCCAAAACCATGTGAGTTTCTCTGTTTTCTCCCTACTCCTCTCCCTCCGTCCCTTTCTATAGGGCCCAGGATGCAGAGGACTGGACTGATGGATGGATGGGATGACGTCAGGCTATTTCTCTCTCTCTCTCTCTCTCTCTGAAGTGTTATGTTCCTCTGCGCCACCATCAGCAGTAGTAATAGGGCCTCATTATTATTTCATGCCTTCACCTAGCGGCAGGTGAAGTGGGCATAAAGAGGCCTACAACACCTCCCTCGTTCACTTTCTGATTCTTCACATTCGACATTACACGCATACAGACGCTCAAATGGAGCGTGCTTGTATGACAATGTTTTTACATTATATTTATGCCTTCCAATAAATTAAGTTAACGGTATCTTGTGTTTGTCGTAACACATTATACTATAGAGAATTGGCGAGCCAGTAGGCCTATTTCATACGCAGCAGGTGAACATTTCATTTTATGTTTAACTAATTCGCCTTTTCTATTTTAGGTTATGTGATTTTTACCATCTGCAAACCAAGGAGCACTGAAGGTTGAAATCGATATGAAGGGACACCTGACTGGCGACAATCACTCACCAACAGATCTGTGTTTTCCAGGTACTTCTTCCAGAAGGGTCTGATCTTCCTCTGGCCTCCGATGTCCCATACGTTTAGCTTCATGCCGTGAGAGGCCACACTCTTAATGTTAAAGCCCTGCGGTCAGAAAGAATGCTTTGTTCACCTCAAATAAGGATTGTTGGTCGGAATTTCAGGTCAGGCCTGGAGGGCCAGTCTTAACATTAACTTATTTTTTATTATTATTATTATTTTTTGCTGCACACCAAATTAAAATGATGATCTTGAACTAACAATGAATGAAGCAGCACATAAAGAGGCATTGATATCACAGTGCCATATACATATCATTATCTCTCAAAGCCAGCATTGGCTTTCATTAACCCATTATGGCTGCAACACATACTTGTTGTTCAGCAGGAAGCTAACGGATTTACGAAACCGGTAAGTTGTTGAAAGTCTAAGACTACCGCAGCCTTTTTTCATAACACCGTTGTTTCTGGTTCAACAGACTGAGGTTGTGTAACATCATTATCCTGAAGGCCGGCCGAGGAGCAAATCTGAGGATAAGGCTGGTGGGATCAATGTGTGAGGCGTGATTTAGCTCTGCGGCAGTGGTGGTCACCCTCGCTGTATATCACACCACATAGCATTGGCCTTGGTTTGCCTCTCATCGGGTTGTTACCTCCACGCTTCATCTGAAGCTACTGTACCGCCTTTCAATGTACTGTAATAATGTTACATTAGATGCCAAATAATCTGATATAAAACAGATGATATGTACACACACATGCAGGCATGCAACACGCACACACACACACACACACACACACACACACACACACACACACATGCAGGCATGCAACACGCACACACACACACACGCACACACACACACACACACACGCGCGCAACACACACACACACACACACACGCACGCACGCACGCACGCACGCGCGCACGCACGCACACACACACACACACACACGCACACACACACCACGCACACACACACACACGCACGCGCGCACACACACACACACACACACACACACACACACACACACACACACACACACACACACAGATGTATGCACATGCACACATGCACTACAAACAATCTTTGCAATTGCTGCCCAACCCAGATAAGAAAATCTACAGCAACCCGGATGTGTGGTTTAATTCCTAGTTCACTAGTTATTTAACATCGATCCAGATGATTTCATTCCCCTGCATCATTATATCGGTGTCATTTAAACTTGGCAGATGTACCATAAGCGAAAATCATAAAATGTTACATTCTTCTGAATGAACACGGAAAGGTCACGATGATATTATATTATTTGATCATAACAGGTCATAACAGACAATTTACGTTAATTTATTTTCTATATCAGGTCTATTTCAATCTATTTAAATAAATAGATGGTTTGAGTTAAATAAACACCAAAAAGAAATGTATCGACTCTCTTGTGTTAGTTCTTGTATCAAAGTAGTCAAATTGGAGGTGTGTGTGTGTGTGTGTGTGTGTGTGTGTGTGTATGTGTGTGTGTGCACGTGTGCGTGTGACTGATTCAAAAAGTGTGCCATAGTGTTGCATCGTGTGTGTCTGTGACTTCTACACACACAGCGAAGCTCCTACTGTGTTCAGAACCTGTACACAAGCTATGGAAGTCAGAAGGCGTCCACGCTGTTCACACCCACAGTGCATGCATGCGGGTCCTCACCTGTGTGGGGGTGATGGTGTTGACATCCTCGGAGGCCAGGCTCTTGAGCAGAGTGGTCTTGCCGGCGTTGTCCAGACCCAGCAGCACTATCCTCACCTCCTGCCCCGTGGAGCCTTTCAGTTTCTGAATGACAGAGAGCAAGCCCTGCAACGTACCGGGAGGGGGGGCTGTGAAATGCTGCGAAGGCAGGGATTTCTTCTGTGTGTACGGGCAGCTGCATTTCTCAACTTTAAAGAAGGATCTTTTGTTGTCTTCGACACGGGAATACCCTCGATGCTTTAAAAAAAATATATATATACCTTAGGGCTGATTATAGATCAGTCGGTCGGCAGAAAATGTACTGATTATAATTATTAATTGTATGAGTTATTTATCAAGTAAAAAATACCAAACATTTACTTCTTATAGCTTCAGAAATGCTTCAGGTTGCTTTTCTCTATTTCAGATCATTATAAAGTGACTACTTTTTAATGCGTGTCAGACATGGCAAGCAAATATAACGTATCAATTCGGCCTCTGGTAACATTTTATTCAGCATTTGTCATTAAAGTGTAACTACACCCTAAAACCACTTTTTGGGGTTGTAAATTGGTGTATTAGGCTTAGTTATTGTGAAACACACAAGTCCTGGTCATAATTTCAACATTTCGGTGCAAATTGCCATAAACGTCATATATGTGCTGTAAATTTGGCTCTTCATGCCACCTACAGGTTCAACTCTGCCATTGAAATAATTACGTAGGCGCGGAGGTTTTCCTCCGCTCTGACGTCACACATGGGTGGGACGGTAGGCAAGAGGCAAGACGATTGGTGTTTTAACGAGGAATTGCTATGTACCGCCCCTCTGACTGTGAACGCATTTTTAAGCAGGCGTGGTCAAGCGAGAAATGGTATGTGTAGTTACACTTTAATTATGACATTTCATAGAATTATGATTAATCAATTAATTGAAAAAAGAATAACTAGATGAATTGGCAATGAAAAAACCTTATGAAAACATTCAATTACTTAACAACATTGGTTGTTGGAAGTGCAAGTGCTCTAATAACAGACTGTGTACAGTAGTTCTGTAGCTCACTTGGTAGAGCATGGCACTAACAACGCTGAGTTTGTGGGTTCAATCCCATGGGACTACAGTACTGAAAATGTATGCACTCATGTTCTGTATGTCGCTTTGGATAAAAGCGTCTGCTAAGAAGTATATATATGTCTATACTACAACATGGGTGTTTTGAGATTAAAATTAAAAATACTCAATGTGAGTTATAGGAGGTTGTCCTGAAAGCAATGCTACTGCTATGGTAGTGAGGACTGATGTTCTGATCATGGACCTATGTGTAATATCACCCTCTGGACCCTTTATCCGGCACAATGAGGTCTGCCTTTCAGGAGACCTCAAGGAGAGACCATAGTATCCCCCTTTGATGCAAGGCCAACTAGTTTAGACAGTCTAGTTGCTTGGAAACAGATGACACACTGCCCTGTGTGTCTACTATCTCCAGCTCTGGCTCCACCTACCAGCCACCTTACCTCCTTAAAGGGTAAGTTCGGAATTTTTGACATGAAGCTTCATTTTCGACTTACCCATGGTGATTCTGATTGAGACATTTTTCAGCTCCGTGTACCCAGTCGTGGGCTTGGGCAGATAGGTTTATGCTAATGCTAGTGCAACCTTATAGTAACCACTAGCAGCCATTACTAAACTCAATTTTAACACTCCACAGTGCACCCAAAGTTAATAAAATAGTACTACTAATAATAATAAAATTATGACAGTCTACCGGAGTGTTTATAGCATATTTTTAGAAGTCAAATTATCCTCTTCAAAGTCAGACATGCCTTTCAAACATGGCCATTGCAACTTCCTGTTGATATATCTAGTACTCCGGTGTTAATTTGACTTCTAAAATTATGCTATAGGCTAAATACTCCAATTCACCCGATAGACTGGTCATTTTATTATTATTATTAGCACTATTTTATTAACTTTGGGTGCACTGTGGAGTGTTTAAATTGCGTTTGGTAGTGGCTGCTAGTGGTTACTATAAGGTTGCGCTAGCATTAGCATAAACCTACCTGCCCAAGCGTGCGACTGGGTGCACAGAGTTGAAAAAATGTCTCAAACAATCGGAATCATCATGGGTAAGTCAAAAATGAAGCTTTACATCAAAAATTCCGAACTTACCCTTTAAAATATTCATTCATTAACATTCATACAGTATAGTAAATACTATGAGCAGACTAAGGCCTCATTACAAAAAAAAACACAATATGCTGAGATGAAGCCGTTTGTTTGTACACTTTGATGGACCAAGGACTATAAATATTCCCTTCACAATAATAGCCTTCATAATGTGAGCTATTAAACAAAGGATATCATATCATATGGCTGTTTGAATCCTTGTTGAGGGCTTTACTTTGAACAGGCAACTACAGAAGATCATTTGAATAATTTCCAGCCCTACGGTTCCAAGTGTAGTATTTATTCCAATCAAATGGTTGAATGTGGTTGGAATGGCGGCCTAATAAGGATCAGACCTCAGTGAAGCAGCAGTTGACACAGCTCGTATGACAAAATAACAGCAACCAACAAAAGCCACCTTCTCAGTGAGATTGGACCGGTTCCACAATGCCCACCATCTTGGGATCAGGTCACTTACCTTTTGAGCTTCTCCCATGGTGGCTTGTGTTCTGTGGCTTGGCCGATGGGGCCGCAGCTACATTCTCCAGTGAGGTCCAGGGGTACGCTAGCTATCCAGGGGACAAGAAGGTCCTGGCAGGCCTGTAACACGTCACCCCTCACCCAGGAATATAATCTGGTGTATAGGTGGACGGATGTCAGTGCCTGTGTATGTATATGCGAGTGTTACAGTAATGTCTACCTGTGTTTCTCCTTCACTACTACAGAGATAGCCAGCAGGAGGAGGGGAGGGGTGGGTGCAGGGGACTGGGATTAGCGAACCAGAATTAGCCCGTCTTCCATGCACAGGCCACTCTACTGCATCTCTACCCCCTGCCCCGCTACTTCAGTCCATCCCCCCACCTCCACTTTGCAGTGGAGCTTTACCTGGATTATCCCATAGCCACCTGCTATAGGGAACCAAAGACACAGCTTTAGCCAGCAGCAGCCACACACACACACACACACACATAAAGAGACATTAACACATACACAAAAATGCACAAATGCACACTTTAAACCAACAAGTGCATGCAAACAAATGTGTGAGTTCCCACACACACACACAGTTTAAGACAGCAGTAGTTACACTCGCAAACACACATACCAACAGACCAAGACACATGCGGCCGCACACACAAGTGTGCACATGTAAAGCACACACAAACACATAACTGCACACTTATACTCACACACAAAAAGCCCAGACATTAGCCATATGGTGGGGATGTGAGGAGGATTTCCTTACAGGCAAACATTTTAGAAGGACGAGCTCAGAAAACAGGCACAATAGAATTCAAAATCTCAAGTAAATTTTATTCATAATATTTACTGTGGCATAATAGTTGCTTAGAGAGGGGATCTCACTTCCATGCTCAGAGTTAACTGTCAAACATC
>OMPB01081696.1:0-13726 GCA_900312615.1 Stylephorus chordatus | reverse complement strand
TCTCTCTCTCACTATCTCTCTCTCTCTCACTCTCTCTCTCTTTCTCTCTCTCTCGTGAGTACCCCACCTCTCTCTCTCTCTCTCACTATCTCTCTCTCTCTCACTCTCTCTCTCTTTCTCTCTCTCTCGTGAGTACCCCACCTCTCTCTCTTTCTCTTATTCTCCCTCTCGTGTCTCTCTCTCTCTCTCTCTCTCTCTCTCTCTTATTCTCCCTCTCAACATCCACTCCCTCATTTAAAGCCTACTTTAGTACTCCTACTCACCTGCTTTCACCACCATTATCACCCCTTCAGCTCCACCGACTCCAGCACCATCACAACGTTTATGTAACCGTAATGGTGTTTCATAACTTTAATGCAAATCACTCAAGCCCCATATTTGGTCATGGTCCTTGTAATGAAAAATGACTGCGTTAGTGGACAAGCCACAGTGAACACCGGTTGAAATAGGCTCCTATTCATGGACGTCGATGGTAAGTGCCATCATGAAGATAAATTATATTTCTGAGGACCAGTTTAGTTATGTTTGTTATGTTTACGGAAGAGAGGCACTTTAATAACAAAGGACTTAAATCCCGGAGCCAAAAGTCAGAATTTATTACAGTCAGTGCCAGTGCTAACTTTGAGCTGTGAGCCAGCACCTGTCACGTTCCCAGCTTCACTTTGTCGTCAAGGTGACAAAGCCTTGGATACACTGCCTTTTCACTGCAGATTTCATCACTCACATATATGGGAATGTTTATTGCTAATGCATCCATTATTTTCTCCTGCACTCATAAAAGGCTGCAGCTGTTTTACAGTTTTGCCCCAATGTGGGTATTTCAGGAAGGGTAACAAGCGTGACTAAATGCTGCTCTTGGTGTATTGGAGGTGAGAGTTGAGGGGGAGGTGCTTTAATTAAAGCGAATGAGCTGTAAATACTGACCACTTGGAAACGCAGCGGGGCCTCTGCATGAATAGGACTCCGCCTAGTGCCGAGCCACTGAGCCAGAGCTGCACTTCAGGAAAAGCGCACACACGTCTTTTGATTTTCCATCGCCACAAAGGCGCACCCCCTCTTCGGAAGGTATCCCAGAGAAGGTGTCTGACCATTATGTCAAATGTGTCACCTTAGATGTGCTCGGCTGGGATGGACAATGATAATCGGTGTTGTGAAAACGATATGATCAACAGCCCTTCTTTCAGTGAGTCTCGGGTGGCAGTCTCTTTGATGGAGGACTGCCCCGACCAGTTTAAAAAAAATAAAGCCTGGTCTATGTTTCACTGCCGGGTCGAGGAGCTCAGAGAAAAGCTGTCAATACTAACGCCCCAGGCGGTTGAAGAGACCTGTTATTTGACACACCATCGATCAGGTTTCTGCCATCAGGAACACTTTTAATCACTAATACTCTTATGTGGGAAGATTATTTTTACTCTAAAAGAGCTGCAATATATCTTAAAGCTAGTCTAGGAAAGGCGTGAAAATGACAAGAAAATATTGGCAAAAGTTTAGTTTTAATAATTAACTCCAGTTAAAACTGTTCAGTATGAAGGTAAATTGATATTCAAGTGATTGTTACAATATGATTGGCTTGTGAATCAGCCTCATTGTGTATATATATAAATGTATAATATAGTCCATAGATATTGCATATGTTATACATACATTTATTAGCTACCCGATTATTCTTTTAATTCTTATTTATCTCCATATATATATGCAATTTGTGATATTAATATTTATATAGTATTTGCAACCCTATTTTGCTATAGTTATTAACACAGAGAGCCCTACCTCATTTTGTTCCTGTTATTTTAACTATTTGTATGAGATGTTATGTTCTGAGGTTCTAAAATGGGCCAAAAGGTTTTGTCTACGGAGGTTTGTCATTCTTCACCCTCTCGCTACTTACTGTGTATGACTCATGCTTTGGAACATATACTGTAGTCGGCCACGACATTGTTCCAACACAGGGCTAGACGGGTTTGTTATTTTTACTGATGGGGTGCCTAATGTGACATGGTCTGATTCCAATGGAGTCAGTGTTTACTTCTGGCTGATTACTCTCATAGTCCACAAGGCTCAGGGGCCAATGTGGAAGAAGCTTTTTAAATGGATACATTCAAGAGTGACTTGCTAAACCAGGGCTTGTGATCCAAATGTGTATCTTGGGGTTATGATAGCCCCTTGGTTTTTGTCTGTTTTATCTATATTCCTATTATTCCATTTTTCTCTTTACCCTTCTATGGGGGTCATGCTTTCCTAGGCTTTCATTCATTTGAGGTCATTTTTCCATGTAAGCAGGTCAACAGTACTTTGCCCCATGGCTATGCTTCATCTTAGGAATTCTGCACAGACGGCACTGCATGCAGTAGACACCCCACTCATCCCCGTCCATCTCCAGATATTTGGGTTTGTGAATCGCAGACGAAACAATATCATTGTTTATATGAATCGGCAGCTGTCTCGATCAACATACCTTAAGTGTAGAGCTGCTATCAAGAAGCACTGAACTGCCTTCACAGTTTGATTCAGATTCATTCTAACTGAGTTGAAGGAGTTGACAGGAGGTCAATCCATGGGAAATGAGAATCAGTTACTGGTGGTGGATTATTTAGCTCCAAGTTATCGACTGCCTGAAAAAGCTACGAGCTAATTAACAGACCTGAGAAGACTGACACATGAGATTTTTGGTGCAGTTCTCCATGCGATGAAGATAACTAGAGGAAAATCCTTTGGTTAGTGCACACTGGCAGAGTGGCGTGCACTGTTGCCTCACAGCAAGAAGATCCTGGGTTGAATTAATGCCTGGGGCGCTGTTGGCACTGGGGGGAATCTGCATGTTCTCTCCAGGCCTGTTGGCTCTCAGGTGGGGTATCTCCTGATTAGGGGGCCTTTCTGTGTGGGGTTTGCATAAAAAATGCAGAAAGAAGGCTGTCCTGTCCCTGACCACGAAGGGGCGATGGATCTGGAGTTGGTCCCTGGGCGCTGCTGGAAAAAGAGGCTGCCCCTGGAGGAGGGACAGCCAAAGGAAGGGTCAAATGCTAATTTCTGCAGCCATTTAATACATATGTAGTTTAATACATATCACCTTCAAATACGCAAACTGTGAGGCATCAAATACAGCTTTTTCCTTCCTCAGTAAGGAACCACATTTTCCAGGAATACATAATATCACTCTAAATCAAATTGTCACATACAGTCATACACCATACAACATGTAGTGCAATTCTTAGATGCCTAGCTCCAGAACAAATCTAACAAATAGAGAAATAGAATAGAAAACAAATCTACAAATGGATAAAATAAAAATCGATAAAATAGAATAAACTGAACCAATGAAACAATATAATCATTATGATTTGCAATGTTGGGTGTGAGTTTCATAAAATTAAACCGCGAACCATTAAGACAATGAACAACCAGTGCATAATATATGCAATATAAGGGGTGGTGATGACATCAGTATGATGGGAATGTATGACAGGTGGATGAATTTTAAATGATCAATTATAAATTATGCGCTAGTCAACTGCTCCTGCAGTGATCTGGCACTGCTTTCTAGCTGACATTTTGGTAACTTATTAAATAGCATTTAAACTTGTCGTTGCTTCAATTTAAATTGTATGCTTTGATTGTTCTGAGCCTCACCTGTAAGTCACTTTGGACAAAATCATCTGCTAAATGCATAAATGTAAATGTCAACTGTACAGTTGACATGATTCAGGATCAGGACCCGAATGGCCTGAGGGAAGAAACTCCTCCTCGTCCTCTGTTTTTGGTCTTCAGGCAGCGGTAACACCTTCCTGACTGCAGCAGAGAGAAGAGTCTGTTGTTGTTGGGGTTGATTGAGGTATTTTATGATCCTCTCAGCCTTCGTCCTGCACCTCCTGGTAAACGTCTCGTAGGGCTGAGCGTTGGCATCTGATGGTGCGTTCAGCTGAACGCACCACCCTCTGCAGGACCAGGTGGTCCCTCTTGGTGCTGTTCCTAAACCACACCATGATGTTGCCTGTCAGGATGCTTTCTATGGTGCAGGTGTAGGAAGACTTTAGCGCCTTAAGGGGCAGCCTGAAGTCCCTAAGGCGTCTGAGGTGACAGGCTTTCTTCACCAAGGTGTTGACATGAGAGGGCCATGATACGTCCTCTGTTATGCAGACACCGAGGTACCTGAAGCTGTCCACCCTCTCCACCACCGGGGCCCCATTGATCCTGAGGGGAGGGTAATTCCTTTCCTACTTCCTCCCAAAGTCCACTATTAGCCCTGTAGTTTTGCTAACGTTCACAGTGAGGTTGTTCTCCTGGCACCAGTGCTCCAGGTGGGTCACTTCCTCTAGGTAGGCCGTCTCTTCATTATCAGAGATCAGGCCCACCACAACTATGTCATCAGCAAATTCGATGATGGCGGTGGAGTCCGACATGGCCACACAGTCATATGTGTACAGGGAGTACAGCAGGGGACCTGCTGTACTCCCTGATAGTGAAGAGGGATGAGGTGTGCCTGCCCACCCACACCGTCTGAGGTCTGCCCATCAGGAAGTTGAAGATCCAGTTGCACAGGGTGGAGTCCTCGGTCTTCAAGCTTCATGACGAGTCTGGAGGGGATGATTGAAAGCTGAGCTGTAGTCCACAAACAGCATAACATAATTCCCCCTCCCGATGGAGGATCTGTATGGATCTGTTGGTGCGGTACGCAAACTGCAGCAGGTCCAGGGTCAGAGGTAGTGAGGAGGTGATTACATTTTTGACGAGCCTCTCAATGAACTTCATCACCACAGAGGTCAGGGCTACCGGCCATTAGTCATTCAGGCTAAGGGATAGGGGATAATATATCTACATATTATTTGCCCCATTACTATATCATTTTTGAACCCACTTTATTATTGACATTGGGATTCTGTTGCAAATCTCTACACTGCTAATTACGCATTTGGCTGCAGTGCCTCTTGCTGTCTAGATCTGCACTCATGATTAACCCTATTAGCTGTTCAGTGATCCTGGTAAAATCCCATTGGTGCTTTATCTCCCATGTTATTCCTCATGGGTGAATCACACACTGTTACCTTACAATAAATTACTCAAGATGACTGAGGCCTTTAAATAAAACCACCCATGCTAAACCGTCCGTCGTAACACAATCTTTCCAACCACATTGGTTTTAATGGCTATATAGCTGTCTTGGTCATGTAAAATGTCATTTCATTTGCTTTTTCAGATTCGCCACCAGGGAACCTAACGGATTGTTACTGTACAATGGCCGCTTCAATGAAAAACATGACTTCATTGCTATGGAAATCATCAACGAGCAGATCCAGCTAACCTTCTCTGCAGGTAAAGGTTTACGTTGTAATTTCACCTGTTTACTGGCATTTCTCTGTTGTTTGTCAATGGATCCGTACACTATTAGACGGCCTCTGACCTTTCCCTGCCTCCCAGGAGAGACCAAGACGACGGTGTCACCTTATGTCCTTGGAGGCGTCAGCGATGGCCAATGGCACTTGGTCCAGGTCCACTACTACAACAAGGTATGTGTACCGACCCAAGAGGAGGCAGTTGAAGCTCTACATTGTTGTATCTGCACTGTCACCCTTAAAATGGATACCCAGATAAGATTTTTTTTTTCCATTTAATGGCACAGGGGTGCAAACAAACGTTTCAACACTTGGCCTTCGTCAGTGTTTCATATAACCATATTTCATCAGCAAATCATCTTGCCTGTTTAACATAAGCCCTGCAGTTATAAAGGCCTCTTGCTAAGAAAATGTGATTGATCGCAGACCATGTTTTGAGGTTGTAGTTTCTTCTTTGTGTCTGTTTGCCTGTATCGCCATGAAAGTGATTAGCTGAGTAACTTGTAAGGTATAGTGAAAGCAACAACATATAGTATTGTGGTAGATATGCTTTGGCGTGAGAGCACATCTCTGGGCTGTTTCAGTGCTGCCGCTGCTGTGTCACTCTTGAGTTGACATGCTTGTGATTTGGAAGGGCGCCAGACAGCCAACTAGACGATGTTTGAATGTGGACAAAAAAACGTGGAACTTGTATTTCAGTAAGGAACCGTTTTCATAATTAACTGCAGTCAAGACTACATACAAAATGACCATTATTTTGAGAGCGACTACTCTAGAACTATTTTCAAATCAACAATGGGTGAGTAGATGGAACTTTCTCTGTCGTCCCTTATCCCCATACTTTCAATAGTTTCCCACTCCCAGAGACCAGCACAGGATGTAACATTCTAGACTATTGAGGAAGTCACTTTGCATCATAAAGATGTTGCCAGGCAACCCCCACCCCCCCGGTGTGGATATTCTATTCAGTGTCTATGATAACACGGCCATGTCAGATTCCAGCCAGCAGAAGCAGAACTCGTGGGCTATGGGACTGAAACTATTCAGTCACTTGCCAAGATGGACATTATTGTCCCATTAATCACTGCGATACAAACTCTAAAGATCGATGAATCCTTGGATCGGTTTGGTTGGCCTTGACTTGCTAGTTAAACATGTATTTACATTTTTTTTTTGTATTTTGATGGAACTTTACCTGCAACTAATATAGGTATAATATAGGATGTATTTTATACACAGCCCTTTTTATCATATATATCAACATATTGATGTTTGGTGTGGCAATTGTATTACATTGTGGTATGGGCATACCTGAAATACTGCATAGTCAGTTGTCTGAATTGGCTTATCTTCTAAATCAGACCTCCGGGCCTCTCTCAAGCCCATTGAGCAGATCCTGTGAGTTACTGAGGTAGAACGAGGACTCCTCCCCTCCAAGGTATCCCACGGGGGGGCCTAGTCTGTCCTGTCCCTGTCCCCGGGGGGGTGAGGTGAGGTGAGGATGGGGGTGGGAGACGTTGCATTTTAGATTGAAATGTGCCTTTCAGGAGAGCGAGGGACTGTGGAGAATGGCAATGACCGCGGCTTTTGTGTTTGTCTCGGCTTCCTTTGGGACTAAGGGCAGTGAATGATGCGGCCCCGGGGAAGGTGCCCCTCTTGTCTGTTGTTTAGCGAGTCGGAGGAAAGCGGAGCAGGAGCGAGGGCCCGGCACAGACGAAAGAAAAGCAGAGAGAAGTATTGACTCTGGTTTTGAACTGGGGACGCTGCACATTGGGGTCTATCGCTCCGGTATGCTAAATGTCAGATCCCATATTTGCGTTGTTTGCCATCGTACTCCTCCTGTGCTCCCTTGTCATAGAGGGCAACAGGGAAACTCATATTCCCATAATCCCCTGTTGAGGCACGGGTGAGAACAGTATTTAGTCCAGGCCTGAATAAATATGTTTGTTCCAATCAGCTCTGACAGGACTAGGCTTTGTCCAGCAGACAGATTGCCTGACAGACATTAGCAGACAGTCATTATAGGAGCGTCACCCGCCGTGACTGATGGCGGCTGTATCTCAGCGAGGCAGGGGCCCCTGGGAGCCACGGACCAACAGCATAGGTCAGAGAAAGAACCAGCAGATCTGAACTGCCGTCTTTCTCAGACCTTTCATAGGGGAGGAAGGCCATGGAAAAGAGTGTGTCCAAGGATTTTCATCGGCGACATTTGCAACAGAGCTTTTCACAACGCATGTTTGCATTCTACTTTAATTCAGCAAATTGGCAACAGATTTGTTTACACTTTTGCTCTTGTTAATCTACTTAGTTGTGTGTCTATTCCTGGGGAATGGAAGGGATCAGACAGACCAGGCAGTTATAACGGTGCAGCAATCAGGATATGATCCTTCGAGAAGAATTGTACAAATAGTGAAGGGAGTCATTTTTGTTTTAGCTTAATGAGAGGGCTAAATGAACTAAACGAAACTAAACTGAACTAAATGAACCAGTGGTTCTCAAACATTTTGCACTGCATACCACCTCTCCAAGTACGTACAGTTCACGCAGGAGGCAAATTGATTCCTAATAAGACTATTAGTTATTGTTGACTGTTGTCAGCCACAGCCACGCTGTACAAAGGGGTAGCACTAGAACTGGCACTTAAACTCTTCCACACAACTCTCATACAACGCAAGGGGCAGCCCGTCACGCACGCACGCATGCACACACACACACACACACACACACACACACACACACACACACACGCATGCGAGCGAGCGCGCACGCACACACACACACACACACACACACACACACACACACACACACAGCTCGTTGGTGACTATTGACAACTTGGATAAGTCTAATCAGTCCTGCAATGTCTGGGTCAATCGAGGTCAGCTTCAGTCTTAGGTTTGGATCAGCATCCATGACGACAAGTGAAGAGAAGCCTTTCTCGCACAGATATGTGGTTGCAAAAGGAAGGAGAAAGCGCACGACCATGTCCAAAAGCGCAGGGTGTTCGCTGTGTTGCTGTATCCAAAAGTCCAACAAGGACTGACTTCTGAAAGCAGACTTCAATGTTTTCGCCAACAGTGAAGTCCTTGGGCAGTTCAGATGTACAGATGCTGAATGGATTTCTCATCCAGTTGTTCGGTTCGGCTGTCACTGAGAAATATTTGCGGACCTGTTGTCTGAGCGAGGCAAGGTGCCCATAACAATGTTGTCCCTGACTCCATCATCAAGGGTCAGGTCAGACAGAAAACTCTCCAAAGCTGGGAAAGCCGAGGCATCACCTGCCTTCGCTTTGATTTCGAACAACACCGTCTTTTTCAGCATTGTGTTGATTTTGTCCTGCACATCAAAAACATTGATGGAGAGTCCCCATAGTCCCACATTCAGTTTGTTTAAACGAGAGGAAATGTCTGACAAGTATGCCAGTTGACTAAGTTACACAGTATCTTCGAAAACATCTAATAAGGTGAAGCTTTTGTCCTGTGAGAACATTTTCTTTGGCCTCGTAAAAGTTATCGTGGATCGTGGATGTTTGCGCGCACTATTACAGGCTGATATAGAAACTAAAATATTACACAAAATCCCATTTCAATGATCTCATGGTTAAGGTATTTTCATTCATAGTAGTGTTTTGATAGTATTATATGTTTTTAAATTAATTTCATTAGATTTCTTTTCTATATTTCGGCAATTCCTCCACGTGCCATTAGAGGGAGCAACATTTGAGTTTCAGAGCCAGTGAACTAGACTACTGTATATGAATAGCAAAATGACGTGTATTCTCTAAACCGTAAGCGCGCGCCCCACCCAGCTGGGGCGAGGTAGGTCAATCGTCTCTGCACACGAGACAAACACGTTTGGGCTGACTGCTGCCTGACCGGCCAAGAGCAGGGTGCCCTGTCATTGCCTGCGGGCCGGGTCACTGGGCAGTCTAGCCACTGCGAGGGTGGTCACTGTGCTCAACACTGTGCCACTGGCCCGTGACACTAGCTTGAACCTATACGTAGGGTCATTATGAGCCCTTTTGTGACCTCACCCAAACCCGCCTGTTTGAAAAGAGGTCGTGACCTTTATTGACAGGATCATTATTCTCACCGCCGCACCCCCCCTCCTCCTCCTTTTGTTGCGACCCCTATTGATTTCGCAGACAATGAAAGTTATCTTCTGTCGGCAAGACCGCTGTCCTGCGCGGGGAAAGAGCATTCGCTCTCTTTCTCACTATCTCTCTCACTCACTCTCTCTCATCATGCTCTGTGTTTGCATGATTGGTTGTTTGTCAGCGACTCTCTGTTGTTTGCTTCAGGAGATGTGCTTTAACTTTTTTCAAATGCTGAAAAATGGCAAAGATGGAGGGGAATGTCTATCACTCATACGTCCCCATTCTTTTTTTTTTTTTCATTCATTTTCTTAACCGCTTTTCCTCTAGAGGGTCGCTGGGGAGCTGGCGCCAATCCCAGCTGACATTGGGCGAGAGGCAGGGTACACCCTGGACTGGTCGCCAGTCAATCGAAGGGTCGTCCCCATTCTATGGAATGCTATCGTTTTTTTGTTTTTTTTTAAAGATGAGACGGTTGAGATGACAGTTGAGGTTAGGGAGACATTAAATGAGAACGCCACTACGAGAGAACGGCCTTTGAGGCTCCTATTTATAAGTGCTGCAAATCCAAAAATAGGCGTGAGTTTGTGTTCTTCAGCTGGTTTTTTAAACCTTCCACAGCTAATTCTTATTCTGAAATGAATGACACAGAGGCAAGAGAGAGATTATATCTTCTAAAATAATAACTTGGCTCTGAGTAGATCATTTATTATACTAGGAGTCATTGTAATATACGTTTGACAAACTCCTCAAGCACCATCTGGGTCAGCTTGTGCTCCTTAATCACAATAGTTTCTATTCCGCAGTGTCTGCCTCGTCACAGCTATGCAAAGTCTTAACTACAACACAAGTCTATTCACAAGCACATTATTGGGTATGAACAGATGATAATGAACAACTTGAGTGAATTAAGATCTGTTTTTGTTGGTAGTGGAAGTTAATGAGCAGATGAACATAACCATGGAGGCAAATAATATTTATATAGCTGTAGAGCGGTTTGTAGCTGTTGAAAATATTAATTAACCGATTTTAATTACACATAACATTTCTACAGCTACAACACATTTTTACAATGCACAAAATATTTCTACAGGTACAAACCTTTTTTACACATGCAAAAACATTTCACAAGCTCAAAATATTAATAACAATAATAATGTTATGACGATTTGCCTCAGTGGTTTGGCCTTGTTGGATACAGAATACATGCTAACAGGCAGTGGTGGAAAGTAACAAAGTATATTTACTTAAGCCTTAAGTACAATTTTGAGGTACTTTACTTGAGTATTTTCCATTTTAAGCTACTTTATACTTCTACTCCACTACATTTCAGAGGGAAATATTGTACTTTCTACACCACTACATTTATCTGACAGCTTTAGTTACTAGTTACTTTTCAGATGAAGAATTGACACAATGGATAATATAGCAAGCTTTTAAAATAAAATACATTGTTAAAGATTAAACCAGTGCTTTCCAGCCTTTTTGGCTTTTGAGGTCTTACAAAAAGCAGTGTGTAGTCGGGGTCACATTTCTATGAGTTGTTAACAAACAGCTCAGCCTCCACCAAATAGTGATTTTTTTCCCCTCTAAACTTCTCGGTCAGAGCGACCAAACCAGTACTTTTACTTTAATACTTGAAGTACATTTTCCTGTTAATACTTTTTTTTTCCTTAAGTAGGATTTTTCATGCAGGACTTTTACTTGTACTATAATGGAGTATTTTTACATTGCTGTATTGGTACCTTTAGTGAAGTAAAGGATCTGAGTACTTCGTCCACCGCTGCTAATCAACTACTCAACTAACTTTGAGTAGTTGAACAGCATTTACAGTCGTGTTGCCTATTTATTTGTTTTAAGTAAAGAAAAACAAAACAAAACCAGAACAACAGTAGTGGCGTGGTTGAAGGTTTAAGGATAATGAGTATCGTGATCTCTCCTCCCCACCACCACCGCCAGCCGGTCCTGAACCAGGCTGGCCTGCCCCAGGGGCCCTCGGACCAAAAGGTAGCTGTAGTGACGGTGGACAACTGTGACACCTCTGTGGCGCTGAGATTTGGACAAATGATCGGAAACTACACCTGTTCTGCCCAGGGTAGCCAATCGGGATCCAAGAAGTAAGTACATGTTTGTAGCATGATGAATACGATGGCTATACTAATATGCAGCCTAAGGATAACTGTTAAGGTCGTGACACATTTGATTCACTTTTCAAATGAAATATTATCTTTTAATGTAATCACACTGTCGTTTATGTAGCTCTTTCCTTCGTGTTTTGATGTTAATGATTTTACTGATAATCTTTCCTTGCCAAACATACTCTCATAAGGAGCTGCACAGCAAGGGGTTTTTGAAGTAAAGTTCAACATCTCCAGGGTGTTAGCGGAGTTAGTTTCCTTTTTTTCTTCGTTTGAGTGTTTAACCCAGTAAAAAAATAAAAATAAACATGGACTAAACACCAACTCAGTGGCCTTGTGGTTAGAGTGTCCGCCCTGAGATTGGGAGGTTGGGGGTTCGATCCCCGACCGAGTCATACCAAAGACTTAAAAAATAGTACCCAATGCCTCCCTGCTTGACACTCAGCATCAAGGGTTGGATTGGGGGATGTGTGAATGTACTATTACTACTGTAAAGCGCTTTGGACAAAATCGCTATATAAATGCCCATTTACCATTTACCATGGAAATAAAAAACACAGCAAAACTTTGCACTTTGTGATGAATGTTTCATGGCCCATGCTCCAGTCTGGGTGATTTGTACTTATCGGGATCTTAGCTCGTGGATTTATTGAGCTGGTGCTTCTATGTTCTCAGATCTTTGGACCTCACTGGGCCTCTGCTACTTGGTGGTGTTCCCAAACTACCCGAAGATTTCCCTGTGCAGAACCGGCAGTTTGTGGGCTGCATTAAGGACTTGCGTATCGACAATCGACATATAGACATGGCTAGCTTCATAGCAAACAACGGCACACTGCCCGGTAGGTACTGCCGTAACAGCACCTTCTCTATAGGCTACAACAAGGAAGGAAATTGTACTGTGCTCTCATCCATTTCATCAGCGATTGCGGTAATGTATTTTTGAATGCAAACAAAGGGCGAGCCTGTATAAACAAAAGAGTCTGGATTACGTTGAGCAAAGCGGGGAAGTGTAGTCACTGTGAAATGATAACGTTACCTGGCATGAATAGTTTATTACCTTCCGTCTGTCGGCCATCGTGAGTGAATGACACAAGTGTGAAAAACACACAAGGCACATGCCTACATTTCATCTACTGTAACTTCTCTCAGGATGCTCCGCCAAAAGACATTTCTGCAACAACAGCCCCTGTCTGAACGGAGGGACCTGTGTCAATCTGTGGGGCTCCTTCAGTTGTGACTGTCCCTTAGGATATGGCGGCCCGAAATGCGAGAGGGGTAAGTGTGTTTGCAGAGGACTTCTAAATATTAGAGGGAACGCGCAAACCATATTTTTACAGGCTGAATTGAAATGTAATTGTTATAAAACAAATTTACCAGCATGCAGAGCGTGTAAATAGGCCAACAACCTTCTCTTGAGGAAATATTTCCCCAGTAATCAGAAATCATTAATGCAGCTGCTAGTGTCTTATTAACAGTGCAACCACGAGGTTAGATGAGACGCGTAGAGAATGATGATTAGCTGTACATAGAGCTAATCTAAGATATCAATAAGATATCATATGAATGCATTTAAAAAGAATACTAGCAGAATAATTAGTTTGCTTTCTTTTCACTCTGATCAGACATTAACTTCTCTATAAAACAACATTCATATTGGTTTAAACTTTAAATGACAATATCCAGGATATGAAGGTATGCGACAGTAGTATTAAATCCTTAATAAGGACTTCTTCTTTTTTTTTAAAGTATTCTCATTTAATTTTGAGAATGCATTCTGAATGTTCTAGCCTCGTAGGCCTTGTTTGAAGAAGTAACTAAATATGTTTTCTTTTTTTTGGTGGCATCTCTCCAATTCTTTTTTTTTGCACACGGCACAACACCTGCCCTTATATAATGTTTAGGGGGCGTTTCCTATGCTAATAACAAATGCGCCTCCAATGAATGATCAAGTGGGATTCATCATTCAGCACACCTGGGTAAGAGCAGATTTGGATGGTTAAGTGTGCTTGGTGCATCTGGCTTATTTCTCTTAACAGAACATTTAAGAGACATTTAAGAGAATGTTGCTGCATGAGGCCCATTGACACTTACTCTTGGAAATATAAGTATGTAGACGCTAATTAGCATTTCAGTAGCATGAACTAGGTAAAATGTATCTTTAGTTT
>OMPB01081641.1:2094-18107 GCA_900312615.1 Stylephorus chordatus | reverse complement strand
GCGAAGCCAAAAACACACAAACTCCCAAAACAAATGCATCAACAAAACGCTGCAAATACACAAACGATGCGAAGCCAAAAACACACAAACTCCCAAAACAAATGCATCAACAAAACGCTGCAAATACACAAACGATGCGAAGCCAAAAAAAGCAAATCAAAAATCGAAAGTTTGCACCCACTCTGCCGCACGCACGCACGCACGGGCACGCGCACATACACACACACACACACTCCCGGCTTTTCTCTAATGGTATTTGCACGGCACACAAAAAATGGCGCAATGCATTAACAAAACCTTTCAATGGAGACCATATAAAAGATGTCAATTTAATATGGAGCAGAGACTTCTAAAAGGTCTTATCTAGATGTGAAGTTTTACAGTAAAGGTGTACCAATCATACTAGCTCAGTCCAAAGTGGAAAAGTATTCAGAGGACCTTTTACGCACTTATTTTCTGTCACAGAAGAAGTTCCAGTTGAATGAGGAGTTAATTGTTGCCTTTTACTCATCATAGAACTGGTGGCTTGAAAATTACCTCATGCCAACTTAGTGGACCTACAGTACAGTAGTAGAAACATCCTGTGTCCATAGTCAGGAGAACACATATAATAGAAGCCTGTGGGCACAATTAATTTAGTCATCTGAAAGTAATGATATTTTTGCATATATATCATTTTCCAATAATGCCCTCACAGAAATACAACGGTCACATAAACCTGTATTTATTGTTTTTGTTTGTAATGTGTAAAATGTTTTCTTTCTTGAGGCAAGACATTCACACAGTGACATTTTTAAGTGCTTGTGTTCCCTCTAACCTGCATGTTTTTGTGCAATTAATAATCGCCGTTTGAAATGTTTGCTGCAGGAGTCATGGCAGCGGCGCCTCATTGCCTCACTTTCTGATTTGCATTTTAGAAGAAACTTTGCCTTCAGTGCCATCACTTCTCAGAAGCCCTTTATTTGGTATTTACATGTAGCAAAAGCACCTCTCAATTCCTGCTACAATTATGACTATTAGCTGATGGCAGTCTGTCTTCCAAGGTTGAAATCTATCCATCTGCAAGTTTATTTAAAATTAAATACCATGTATAAATACATTTCGTAAGATTAACAACAAGTTGAGGACTGGAGAATGTAATAAAAAAGATTAAAACAAAATAAAAAAACACTAGTCTGCCCCCAAGTGATCAATCTGTGTAACTGAAGTTAAAGAGAACGAGATCCAAATTTAGCACATATTATATGGAGGGACATTTACGTGGGAACAGATTTTTATTGCAAAGCATTCATGTTTATTAAGTCAACAAATATAATAACAATCTATGCAGGGGTTCCATAACTAAATAACATATATTGATGGAAGTGAAACATTCACATTAAGAAATACACTGCTTCTCACAGCAAATATGCACACTATAAACAAAACACTGACATTTCCATTTAGAGTACAAAAACAAAACAAACACTATATTTACAAATCTTGCTTCTATTTGAAAATATCAATAGTTTGGTTGTGCATGTTCAAAGCATCAAGTGATCGAAAGGCATTTAAGGAAAACTTTTTCATCTATTTCCTACAACAGTAGAGTGGTTAAAGGGGAACAAGGTACTTGTCCAGATAATCTATCTTACAAAGACAGGTACTCAACCATGCATGCATACAGAGCCACACACACAGATGCACACATACACTTTTTCCTCGGTTGGTGAGCCCTGCTCACATCCAAACACCCTTCAAATATTAGCTGCAAGGCCTGAAAGCTATAGGGCTTGCCTGTGTGCATTTCCAAGGTACCACTCCTCCAAATTAAAAGCAAGCATTGTCGTGTCTTACAACTGCTTTTGATAATGCCATATGCACAAGTTGAAAGATGAGGCAGATTGACAGGTAAAACAGACATTCAGTTTAGAAAGATGAGAAAGGAAAGATAGAAAGGTACGTTGAGAATAGTGCAGTCCGTGTCCCTAGCACTGGGGAGGCCACTGTTGTGGGGAGGTAAATAGAAAGATGAACATCCAGTTTCTTCTGCAGGAATCCACAGTTGCACAATGATTACAGAGTATTCTGTACAAGATTCAGTTGCTACAGACATCAAGGGAAATACTAAGAGATAAAATATAGATATACTAGAAGGCGTACTGCGAATGACTTCTTTCCATTTGAATATACTAGAAAGCTTTGTTCAACCACCATAGTGGAACTACGGCTCCCTGGAGCTACTGAACTGTTTAATGTCGCTGGTGTCGAGCTGAAGATAAAACCAAAGTTAGTGTTATATATATAAGTTGTAAGGCAATGGTGGCTTAGTAAACAAATCTAAAGAACATGGGCTTTGTTAAAATCAAACAGGATTTCTCAGAGATTCACCACTAGTCCAGCAGTGGTTTGTGTAGATGGAGCCAATTTAAATAATTGCAAAGCACAGCTATATGGACGATGCTGTGCAGTACGCCTTTAAATAGGTAGAAGGCTAATTCTACATACTCCCTTTATTGCCATTTCTGAGTATAACAAAGCTAGATAAAGCTGTGGAGAGCTGGATTAGTCAAAAACCTTTGTAAGCTACCACAAAACTTATTATCAAGCTACTTAAAGCTTGTGTGGATATGGCTTATTTTGACTTGGCTGTTCGTACGTCGCTGCTGGTTGTACGAGAACATGTGTTAACACTGTAAAACATCTATGTTGAGACTAAATGTAATGGAAGATTGTAATAAAGCACTTTGTTGTCAGAAATATTACTACATTATGTTTTACTGTGTAATCGTTATAAAAATATATTTAGACCTGAGCAGTTTAGTTTAGTTGTTTCATTCTGAAACTAATGCAAAGGTCAGAGCAGAAGATTTTTTGTTTTTTTCCCCCGTTCTCCATTAACAGTATAGATATGGCTGTGGCAATAAGGCATGTTGTGTTTAAAAAGTGCATTGGTTCACCAGTCCTCCCCAGCCATGTACACGCACGCACACACACACACACACACACACACACACACACACACACACACATGCACACACACACACACATTAAAACATACCCCAACTTTTCCTCATCAAACCGGTAAACATATTTGCTGTGATTAATAAATTAAAAGTTCAGCAGTTGACATTCATCGGCTGGTTGTGTGTGCGTGCAAGTCTTCTGAGTCATTAGTTCACGGTGGTCATTGTATCCCTGTGGCTGCTCGAAGCAGCTCCACATCTTTGCGTGTTGGAGATTTGCTTGGCAGGCAGCCATACGTTTCCAGATTTAGGGGCAAGTAGCGCTCCTGCAGTCCAAGGACTTGATCCTCTTGCCCGGTTTGGAGAGAGACCCACGGAGGGGGCGAAGAATCCCCCTGGAACCCCCAGAACGCCAGCATTTCTGATGTAAAGAGAGGGGGTGTGGGAATGAGTGAAAAGGGCAAGTGGGTGAACAAGACAGGAAGAAAGAGAGATGACGCTGTGCTATGGTGATTTAGAGGGCTCTATTTTCGTGCCGGCGCTAAGCGACGCTATGACCTAGCGAATTGGCAGTTTCGTCTGTCGTAAAGTTAATATTTCTCACCTCCGCCGAGTTTGTGGTGCGCAATAAAGGAGTTTGCTTGACTATGGGTTGGGCAGCACAACAGGGGGTGTGACAATGAAAACGCTGTGCAAGTTTGGTGTCAAATAATGAGTTTGCGTTTACGCCCCATCAGACCACCTCTTAACGCAAACACATGCCACTATGTGCAATTTGGTGACTTTATTGATGCGTATTGATGATGTATTGATGTGGATCATTTAAATTATTATGCTCGTAATATTTAAACAAAGGCGATGGGGAAATGTTTTGATTTAATAGATTTTTATTTGTCACAATCTATTATGTTTCTCAAAAATAAAATGGAACATTAATCAGAAATGATGAAATGCCTTAAGCCTCCCCGCTACACCCCCATTTGCAGACATAAATAATAATACTAATAAAAGTAATAATAATTAATTTAAAAAAAGGTTATATCAATAAAACAACAAGACTGCGCTCCATATATTCGCCCTCGGCGACTCTGCTCCTCTTTTGAAAAGCACTCCTGGCGCAGCCGTGCAAAACTGTCCTCCATGTCAGGAAATTGCCAATTTGTTATTGTGTTGGGAGCACTGGTATTTAAAGGGATAGAAAACAGGTGTTATGATTGGCCATAATGAAACCAAACCCCCACCACACCCACGTGTATTTTCTTTAGTTAATCCAACCTTTTACAACTGCGCTGGAGGTGCGCTGTCGTCTCTAAGTCACGAAATTACCGAAATTGCGTTAGACACACCTTAAAGCGCCACGTCCTCACTTTGCGTTAGCGACAGCGTTAGTGTCAGCGTTAGCACCCTGATTCACCAGAATAGAGCCCAGAGTGTGACTAGAGCACCAACCTTTCCCGTGCAGGTCAGCAGTCTTGGCCATTCCAAGGGGCACCAGATACGACGAGACAGCACTTACTCCTACTGGTTGACCTCTTGTTGCCATGAGAACTATTGACCTGGTTAGAGAAGATTTATAAGAATGTATTGAAGCAATAGTCTCCAAACCCAACGTTAACGTATTTCATTTGATAAAGGATTCGTTTTGTTTTGTTTTCCCGCCAAACCTCTTTGGTATTCCCGCCTTCAGATACTGTTCCATTTTAGCATCCATGGCGGTAAATGATGTTTTCTTTGTGACTTTCCCTGAGCACGCGTCTACAGAG
Source organism: Stylephorus chordatus (assembly GCA_900312615.1). Lineage (NCBI taxonomy): Eukaryota > Metazoa > Chordata > Actinopteri > Stylephoriformes > Stylephoridae > Stylephorus > Stylephorus chordatus. The sequence goes on along the minus strand of OMPB01081641.1, from coordinate 13,399 downwards.
ACCAGGAAGAAGCCGGGCTGGGAGAAGGATATAACGATCTCATTCACCTAACAGATGAAGAAAGCCCACAGATCACCAGGAGTTACGTGTAGCCGAGGTATTAACGGCTAAACGCACAGCAGGAGAAGTTAGCAACGCTGTTCCATCTCTCAGCCGCTTCCTCTGATGTACTCACAGTGATGAAGGAACTGTTGTCCCCACTCTGTTGTTCTTTGGTGCCCAGGGACTTGATCTGTGTTTTGAGGTAGGAAGTCCACGGCTCACTGGAGAACACCAGCTGGGATGGAAACGGGTGGAAAAGGTATGACAGAAGGCCCAGTGGCGTGTCCAGACTTTTTTTTTTACTAGGGTGGCACAAGTGGGGCACTGACTTATGCAGGGGTGGCATGAACACACTCACTCTCTCGCACGGTGCACGCACACGCTAGAATAGCGCTATTTGTCCCAACTACAGACTACATATATATACTTTGTCAGTAACATTACAGCGTCTTAGGTTCCTGTGTTTAAAGTTTAATTTAAAGGATAAATAGACCTATCACAACACAGAGTAGCACCATACAAATGTAATATATAAAGCTTCCATACTTTATCTTTAAAGAAATTGGGGTGGCACCTGGGGTGGCCAATCAGATTCTAGGGGTAACACGTGCCACCCCAGGCCACTCCCTAGACACGCCCCTGTGAAGGCCCTCCCGCTGGCTCAGAAGTATTCAACCATCAACTATGAAGTATGATGAAGTATTCATCTTGTTATAAAAATGATGGGCTCCCCGGTGAGTTGTCAAAACATATTTTTACTTATTTCTGAGAGAGGTAGAGCATCGGGGAGGGGATGAGGGAAAGCGGAGATTTGGGATTTAATTTAGACTTCAGGGACGTCATACACGGATGTCTCACACACAGATGTCACACACAGATGTCATTCATATGGTCACCTGAGACGGAGCATCCGTCGACGCAGCGGTTTTGTTTGTGAAATGCGCGGCTGAACGAACCTGTTTAGCCCCGCAGCTGTCGCAGGGCGCCGTGCTGAAGGGCGGCATAGGCACCACTGCCGAGGGAGGCCTTCTGTACTTGGGGTAGGCCCTGGCGGTGCAGTTGGAGGTCTGCGTGGAGGATGTGGTGGCCAGGACCTTGACCCTCTCACAGCCCCGCGCCGAGCAGTAGCCGTGACCCTCTCGGCCGTGTCTGGCCCGCAGGTGGAGCCACAACAGCCTGGAGGACGTGTTGGGAGGAACAGCGGGCAAACACAGATACAACATCAGGTTTATCCCATGATAAACACAAAGTTTGTTGTTCGGTTTGGTCCCAACTTTAGAAACAGAGGCAGGCCGTGAACATGTGTGTATTTTCTCACCCTACTGCGCGGTCAAAAAAGTATTTCCTGTCCATGGGCCTCTTTTCCAGCTCAGCCAGTGAGGTCACGGTGCCGTAGTCTGTGATGTCATCAAAACTGTTGCTTTGGCGGTCGTAAATGTCACCCATGATCTGAAACGTGGTGTCAGGCGGGTAACAGAGGCCGACCAGAACCCAGTCACCTCTAAAAGACAGAAGCGGAAAAACGATGTTACCGATGGCTGAAGGGAGAACTAGAGAGAGAGAGAGAGAGAGAGAGAGAGAGAGAGAGAGAGAGAGAGAGAGAGAGAGAGTATCGATATCAGCGATACTGGTCTTGTGAGAGAGAATGCAAACTTCTTGTCGACTCACATGTCAAAGTTGATGAGTGACAGGACCAGCTCCCTGGGAGCCAGTCCATTCCAATGCAGCGTGTAGCTCTTGCTCATCATCAGGATGGGCTGGTACTGCTGTGACAGCGCCCCCTGGCTGTTAATACCTCTCAGCACCAGGGGGGCCTCCGGGTACTCATCTCTCGTGATGGACAGCGCCAGGCTGGGGGCTCCCTGTGTCTGGATGTAGACCTGGGAGAGAAAAGAGAAAACTCCTCTTAAAACTGAAGTCGTTTCTTAAATCATGAAGTCACGTTTATTTCGGACAACGCGAGATAAAACCCACGGAGCGCACAAACACCAACCTGAGAGTAGCGTCCACTGCAGACTACTCCGTTCCAGTGGGAGACGTTGACACAGTGAGGGTGCTGAATCAGGAAGTTGTCCGCTCTGCCCACGAAGGCGTCCCTGTAGCCTGTCACGGACCCGTCGGCATCGTGGAAGATGGAGTTCTTATCGCCGTCCAGGTCGTTCTCCTCGAACCACTGGCCCACTCTCCCAAAGAACGCCCTAAGGCCCACCTAAGGGTGACACCAGTTCGGAGAAACATAAAGCAGCATTTGAAGTTTGAAGTTTTTTAGAACAACTACCGTGATTCCTCTGTGTTCATTCTAGGAAAAATACATTACCGTACTAAATATGAGCATCTGATAAGATTTAAGATGCCTTTGGTGGCATCGTAAATCTTAGGGAGCAGATTATTTAGCAAAACAACCTTGCAAAACACTAGTTCCACATGTAAGGCATGCATTTTGTTTTTTATGAAGCTAGCTCATGTCTGACCTAGCATCCATGCACAGAGGAGTCCCTGTTGGTCTCTAAAACTGTATTCAACTGCTTTTGACTCATCAATAGAGGGTGCCAGTGATCTAATTAGGTTTAATGAAAAGCCGGGTTGACTCACGGTGGAGTGGAAGTGGAGGCGAGACAGGTTGTTGCGAGGGGTGAGCTGCCAGGGGTTCTTCAGGTTGAACCCCACCGCGCTGGTGAAGCGGTCCACCGTGGGGACGTAGCCTCGGAACGTGCTGCTCGTCAGCCGCACCGGGCCGTTGTAGATCTGGAAACCTCGGATTGGAAACGTCCTGGCGGGAAAAAGCGAAGGGGGGAACGAGGGATTTGATGTAGAGATCAGATCAGGAGAGGCATTGTGTCACAACACAGCCAGAAGGTCCTCGGTTAAAACCCGACTATCCCTCCTGATTACACAAGGTTTACACGTTTACACAAACGCTCTGGTTTCCTCCCACCACTCAAGAGCGAATGTCAGCCATCTTTGTCTGTATATGCACACACATGGGTAGATATGCCCACGTGTGTGCGCACATATGGAGCATTTGCTGCTCCGTGAGCCTACCCCTGCATAGATAAAGAAGAACTACATTAAATACTCAACTATCTTATCATAAACGGTGATTGATGTACTCATTTATCTATGAGGAGGCACCAACTCATCTCTCTTGGGATAGCCTCGCTTGCCAGTCTCTCTGAGACACTTACGTTCAAATCACTACACAATCTGCTACAGTACATAGAGCCTGGCAGACTTGGTTTACAGAAGGGGGATAAGTAGCTTGTATTCCTTCAGAAGGGGGATAAGTAGCTTGTATTCCTTCACCCAATCACGATGTTCGGGGGTGGAGCATCTGTTGTTTGAAACGAAGGTTCACACGGGAAACGGGTCAGAGCGATGGAAGTAAGGGACGACAATGACCAATAAGGAACGAACAAATTAAATCGAAGGAAGAAACCTCATTGGCCGAAAAGTGGAGGGCGGAGAGAGCCAGGACCCAAAATATCAACTAAACTATTCAGACTACTCTTGGGATAAACAAAGGGACAGCCATTTGCCGAGTATCCCAACCACAATGACGACAACATAGAGAGACTGGAGTCACCGTGCGGTCAGGAGTCTTGTAAAAACATGCAGTAATGCTTCTTACATGGTGGTGTTGTGGCCACAAACACAGCGGGGGTAGAAAAGTGGAGCACAAGCAGCAATTAGCCGGGACCCTGTGCGTCTGTAACCTGCTCCAGAGCAACACGGCGCAGTAGGAAGGTCCATGGGGGTGCTGCTTGACAACACAGAATCCAGCGCACCCTAGAACGGGTAGTGCGGTTTTGTGGTTCTAACGCAGCAGCTGAAGCAGTCTTGCCAGTGAAGATGTTCTGGTTATAATTTACAAGTTTACACTTCACAAACTGTATGTACTGTAAACCCCGAAAGAGCAATAGAAGACAATACTATCTTTAATGTTTTGAAAAATGAATTCCATAACAGTATAATATCACCAGTGCAGCGATACACTGCTGCGCTGCTGGGGAAACACCTCCATTACACCTTTGTCGTTACTCCCACCTGTTCCTTGGCAGCGTCCTCATCTTGCCATCAGAGCCTCCCAGGCCCCAGTATTTATTCTGTCCTCCGTTGGTTCCCCGGTTGCGGCTCTCACCCACAAACAGGGACTGGCTCACCTCCTGGCTGGAGCCCTCGTCCTTGGGGTAGCTGCCATCACTAGGAGGCAGGAGAAAGAGGAGCGACAACGACCAAACATCAAACAACAACGTCATTCGCACTTTGCCTGGTGAAATAAGGGGAAGGGAGATTATATTTATAGTTTGGACATATTGGTTTTCGGGGGGGGACCCAGAAGGGAAAGGATCAACGAACAGGCGGGCTTTACAGAGCCTGGGAGGGAGAGTGGAGGTCAGGCGGGTAATTTGAAGCTTCTGCAGCGCGCCTGGTTTCTATCAATCACGGTCAGTTCGGAGCAATTAAACGTGACTGATAGAAGGGGAGTAAATCCTCCAGGTTCTGTAAACACGGGATTTAGAGGTCACACACCTGGCGAAGGACAATCCCACTCCGTTGTCCGCAAACCTGTTTGAATAGAAGATACAGTTGGATCAAAATGTTTGGGTTTTGTCCAAGCAATAAAACAGTAAAAATGACTAATATAATGAATCAATTTGATGTTTTATCTCTTTGTATCCGTGATGTCGTCTACAATCAAGAGCGAAGCTAAAAAAAGCAAACCAGAAATGTTAACGCAGGGCTTCAGACTGGGCAGGGGTTAGTCCAGTGGTTAAGGCATCGGACTGTCGACCAAGAGGTCACAGGTTCAAATCCCCGCACTGACAAACTATGTACTGTCACTTTGGACAAAAGTGTCTGCTAAATGTCCTGTGTAAAATGGCTCTAGACTAACTTTTCCACTGGAACCACAAAAAAAAGGCACCAGCTGCATGATTTGGTCGCACCTACTGTTTTGGTACAGCATGGTATTAATCAATGACCTAGCAAGCTGATGAATAGTTACTTGTCTCCATTTGAATACCCTAGTTTACAGTAGCTTCTGAGTCTGAACCTCTCGTTGTCTCTCTCCCTCTCTTCTCATTTTGCTTTTTAAAATAATCAGCTATAGACCACTTCATTTTTGGAACAGGGATGCAGCCAAATGGATTGTTTCGTAACCATGTGCACGGCTGCGTACACACTAGTGATGCGCGGTCGGCTGACGTCATCCGAATCTTTTACACATAAATCATCCGCCCGCCACCCACCCGAGTTAATTATTCTCTCTGATTCAGAGACCCGCACCCTATCACACATTACCATTATTTCTCAGAGGGGATATATGTTAGTGTGATGATATGGTAACATAGTGCACTGAAATAGGCTGGTTTTAAATAAATAAACAAACATTTATTTAAAGTAAAACTTTGGTCAAATGAAAACGGTAACATGTCATGCTGACGGCAACTTCCTGAACTCAAACAACTTAAAAGCTAATAATAACATTTGGATGCTGTAATAAAACATAATGCGTTCAGCATACATACTGTAAATACATACCTTTATACAGTAGCCTACATACAGTGCTTGGCAGTGTAGTTGTTGCATAATATACCCAGCACTTGACTCATCATAAATACATCTCTCTAAGTTGTGGACTAAGTTGCCCTTCCTCCTTTTTTTGTTTTGAATTCTCCTTTTTTAAATTTCTCTCTGGACTTTTTTTGCCTCCATTGCTGATTTAGACAAATGGACGCCTGTTAATTCGTGCCTGACGAAAAACGAAGCTTAAAATTCACATTTTAGAGAATGTCGTGAATATTTCCCCTCATTAATGGATACATTATTTCACCCACCGACAACGCATCCACCATTAATCAGGACGTTCATTTTTATGACTCAGCCCACCCGATCCGCGGATTGCCTCTGTGCACGCTCGCAGCCTCTGCGGAGGGACACCGCCACGGTGTACACACACAAGTACAAACAAAGCTTTAACCCTGGTGCCTGCAGATATAACTGCTATCCACACGTAGGTCACACGCATCATTTACATTTACGGCATTTGGCTTTTGTCCAAAGCGACTTACAAAAAGTACATTTGTCAGAAGGAAATGAACAACAACAATATCTCCCTGTATGGCGTCTCAAACAATACTAACAGACAAGCTGCTGAGCACTAGTCAATGCAATGATAATGATAATCATGCACTCACATGAATGCGACCACGTGGGAATTTTAACTCACACACACTCACAAAACACGGTCGCCGTCTGGAGCCCTGTAACATCTTAACCATTAATGATTGCTTGCAAATTCTATTTAGCATGCCAGGAAACAACGGCCGACAAAGATGACTTTGTCTCACCCGGAGTTCTTGATAATGATGTCACCTCCTCGTATCCAAGCTCCCAGGTCATTGTTCTTGAAGGAAATAAGCGTATCGATCACCGCCGCCACGCGGGGACGGCTGGGATCAGCGTTTTGATGTGGTCGAAATCTGAACCGCAAAAAACACACACACACGCTATAATGTACACAAACACATAGAATAGTATACATTATACAATCAGTTGTGTACACACGAGACAGGCTGCAATATCAGCACTGTGACAGTTAATAAGCACACACATAAATTAAAGTGAAAGTTATAGATTCTAACACATAACCAGAGAAAAACAGAGCATGACTAAATCCTGTCCTTGTACAACTACCACACACACACACACACGCACGCATGCTGGGCTGAGATGTAATCATTTTCTTTTCCATCTGGAAGGGCTGTATTTGGGGAGCGAACGGGAGAGTGGAAACTATATCTATGGAGCCATGTTTTCTCTGTCAACAAGAGCCTGATGGACCCTCCACTAAAAGGCAGCAACAGTAGTCATCATGTAATACAGCTAACCCTGCAGTAGCATGCCATATCCTTACACATATACAGCAGTGAGCCAAAACAAGCAGAATCCTCAACTAGTCCTAGGTTGTGGCATATTACAAACATATCAGTTAACCACCCATACCTCAATATTTATATTCGTTTACACCGCAGCCTAATGCATGCTACGTACGCTCCCTAACCACAAACCCACTAATACATGAAGGCTATCAAACGGAACATAGTAGTGAGTTTATCACGCAGTGGTCACGACGACGTGCTGCGTTTTTCCAATAGCTTGCTGCCTAAATAGTAAAAGTAAATACGAAAATAATAATTCTGATATGTGCAAACAAACGCGTACAAACCTGGCGCTGTTATCCAGACACAGGTACTCCCTGGGATCAGCCGCGCTCGCGTTGGTCGTCTTCACACCTTTATCAATGAACAGCCCTGCCTGTAGGGGGAAGATTGAACCTTTATTTAACCAGGCAGGCCAGTTAAGAGCAGATTCTTATTTACAATGACGGCCTGGAGACTGCTGTGAGATGCAGTCTGGCGTGGTTTCTCATAAACGATGGGCACGTGCCAATATGTTCTCATGCATACGATGTGGAACATCCATAACATATATACTACATTTAAAACTACGGCTAAGCACAGTTTAGAGGACTGATATTATGCTACAGGACTGTGAGGGAAAGGGAAGCGACACAAATCTAAATTATTGGTTTCGAATCGAACCAATTGATATTTCATAAAATTAAAATGCTGGGTTGCAAATCAATAAGTTTGTATTATCAAGAGTATGCAGACAGTAAGGGCAGGAGTGATCCACACGGATTTGGTCCTGTGCTGCTGCGCGAGTGACCTTTCGTCACAGGCCACTGGGCTGCCTGCCCTCCGAGAGACGCTGCTCCGGTCAGCGTGGACAAAGAGCTTACAGTTCACCTACCCAGCTTCTGTTATTAAACACAGGCCCTACAGAGCTCTATTGTTGAAGCTACCACTTGTGCGCATGTGTTGCAGCGAGGGCAGCAGAGAAGGAAAGCTTTCCATTGCTTGTGTAATACTTGAATAAAGCCCTAAATATTTAAATATTTATCCCGTCTTTGCCAGGGCTCAGGAGAGAGAAAGAGAGAGACAGATAGTCTGTAGAGAAGCGGACAGCTACTCCATCATCGAGCAGCATCGCTACTCTATCATCGAGCAGCGCCGTGGAACATGTGGCTTCAACCGTACACGGGTTCCAAGTCCAGGCAGGTAAATCCCATCTGCCGTGAGGTGGAACCAATAAAGCGGGCGGCTTAAACGTGACGACAGGGCAGCGGTTTGCGGTACCTTGAAGTTGGAGTGGACACGGTTGTTGTAGAAGATGCCGAGAGGGGTGAGCTCTGCCTTGGTCTCTGGCACCGAACCCTCAGAGTCCCCCGTGGACGAGCTGTGAAACACGTACCAGATGCCAGCGTCCTGGAGCACAAGGTTGAGAGAGGGGCAGAGTATTTACTATAAAACCTTCAGCTTGTATTATTATTGTTATGATTTTTGTTATTATTATCATTATGAAGGTTATATTAGAGTTTGAGGGGTCCAACCAGACCCTTTATTTCTATAGCACCCTTCTCAGCATGTGTGCACAGGGTGCTTCACATCAATAACAATAAAAAAGATCAATTAAAATACAAGCAAAACTGGTAATAAAAGAGTCCAGACGTACAACAACAGTACAGGTCGATCAGAAGCCACAAACAAAAATGGCAAACACCTGCCTGAACAGGTGAGTTTTCAGTTGCCCCTTTACATCTGACCGGAAGGATTGTTATCTGTTACAGATTACAATCCTTCCGGTCAGATGTAATCTGTAAGGAGGTTTGGCCAATAATCAAAACCGGAGAACGTAGGGTCCCCATCTGCCATGTTAATTCATTAATAACCAGCCACTAAACTCTGTTAAGCTCCATTTTATTAGATTTACGTGATTGGATCATATGTCTGCAGTCAAAATGAAAAAGCTCAAATGAAAGCGCAGGGACATCTAAGCAGAAGCCAGGTGATGTAACGCGTGTTGTCTCGGAGGATCTTCCGCTGTTTGTCTTTCATTTATCAGAAGCATGTGAATATTGGTTTTATGTAATTTCCAGACAGTTCATCTGAAGTCATCCAGCGACCCAAAGCGATAGCTTTGTTCTTAAGTAAACGCAACAGAAACATTATCAAAGATCAGCATCTGTTAATGCACTGGTTGCCAAACCTTTTCATTACCCCCCTTGGGTAATTGGAAATATTTCCGAGCACCCCCCTAACCCGGGTCCCACCTAGATTGGTAGAATTAATTGTGTAAAGTTGTACAAACATTACATTTTCTCTGCTAATAATAACAAGACACAAAGATCCAACTATAATTTTATATTAAAACATATTGATTGAGAATTGCATATGAGACCAGAATGATAAATAGTAATAACAGTAAATTGCAATAGTAAAAAGTAATTTATTACTTTTGCTTGGTAAAAAGTCTGACCTGGCAGGTAAGCCAAAATGTTGTTGTTGTTTTTTTTTAAGTAATTATATTTTAAATGTGTAAAAATAAAATAAACCAATCCATTAGCATCCATGCAGTAGCCTAATAAAGGTACATTTTTATGTATTTTCAGCAATAGGATATTTTTTGAGGTTGGTAGATCATGTTGAGCTGGTCATTAAAAGTAGCTTGCGAGCCACAAAAGTGTGGCACACCTGGTCTTACAGCTTGTGTGTGGTCACACCTGGTCTTACAGCTTGTGTGTGGTCACACCTGGTCTTACAGCTTGTGTGTGGTCACACCTGGTCTTACAGCTTGTGTGCAACACCTTTTACATTTAAATCTGAATACATTGGTCCCGCTCTGATTTTTACATTTGTTTTATCCTATTCTTCCCGTGCCCCCCTGCAGTACCTCCGCATCCAACAGTTTGAAAACCGCAAATGCTACAATTATTATAGTTTTTGAGCTACAGTACTCAAACCAAAAAAAACAATGCATTCTAGTTTGTCTTGCTTCTTAACTGCAGAGTAAAGGTAGGTAAATAGTGATGAAGATAACTTTATATTATTTAGATTTATATTCTTACCTGAGACCCGGCAGCAGCGTTACTGATGAGGTTATTCTTGGGGTTGGCAATCCAGAATGTCGACACTGCCCTGTAAAGCAAAAGAAATGCGTAATATAAACATACCCACATGTACTAAGACACACGGCAGAAAGAAAGCGTGTTAAATAGGCTGCAAGTTCATCAGAAAGGTCACCAAATCATTTAATCATCCAAACGAACACATACACACAGAAAAAACGACTCTGCTTCACTTACTGAGCCCTCTTTGTTTTGGCTGAATAATACAAAGAGAGAGAAAGTTCATTTTAAATGGATAAGCCCTCCACAGCTAACCACAACACACGCTGCCACCATTTCCCAGCATGCTGACTCAGTCATTCTCTCACACCAGCTGTCTTCTGGCCAACTAAGCTTTGCAATATCTGACAGAACTCTCTACGGACTGCCATCCCTCCACACTCTGCGGTCGTACCCCAAGACTTAAAAAAAAACGTGTAAAATAGGTCTCCCGTGGTCTTATTCTGTCTCCGTCTCCACTATTCAGAGCATTGGAATGTTAATACAGGTTCATTCGTCTCAAACAGCAGCTGATTGTCTTCATCTTTTGCTGGGTCGCGACCCAGCCTAGAAGAGCCATTTTCCTTTACTGACTCACTGACCTGTTAAAACATGCATGTGCGACCCAGCTTAGCTAGGCGTGCCTAGTCTTGTTTAAAGGGTAAGTTCATAATTTTTGATGTTAAGCATTTTCGACTTACCCGTGATGATTCTGATAGTTTGAGACATTTTTTCAGCTCCATGCACCCAGTCGCGCACGTGGGCGAGTGGGATTAGCCTAATGCTAGCGCAACCCTATAGTAGCGGATAGCATCCACTACCAAACTCAATTTAAACACCGGAAGTATCGCTCCGTCTACTTCCGGAAAGACGGTCCACACAAAGTAATGAATAGAGGGTCAATTTTACTTCTAAAACAACACTGTAAACACTCAAATTCACCCCGATTGTATTATTAGTACTATTTCATTAGCTTTGGGTGAACTGTGGAGTGTTTAAATTGAGTTTGGTAGTGGATGCTATCCGTTACTATAGGGTTGCGCTAGCATTAGGCTAAACCCACTCGCCCACGTACGCGACTGGGTGCACGGAGCTGAAAAATGTCTCAAACTATCAGAATCATCACGGGTAAGTCGAAAATGAAGCTTAACATCAAAGATTCCGAACTTACCCTTTAACACGGATTGCCCCGCGTTCTGTCCAAGCTCATCGGGTCTCAGTCGTGTAACGTGACACTAATAAAAAAAAACACTG
>OMPB01081552.1:0-10546 GCA_900312615.1 Stylephorus chordatus | reverse complement strand
CAAACCGCACGGATAACGTTAATGCCATTATAGCTATAACTGTTATTTTTTTGCTAGTATAGTCGTGAAATTGGTATTAAATTTTGCTCTAAGTGGTATTAAAAAGTCTTAAATTTAACCTGTTGAAACCTGCAGATACCCTGATCCTTGTAACAACCTTTCGTGATTACGTCCATCCCGGGTCCGACCCAGGTCGGAGCTCGGATGCGAAAGGGGGTATTACTGTACGGTCCATGTGGTGTTGGCTGGCCTTCTGGCGAGGCTTTTACTTTGTCCCTTGTTGTGCGTTGCGCTCCACTTCCTGTAGCTCCTCATCGGCATGGTCTTGACGATACTGACTGACATCATTCACTTCGCGGTGTTCTACCCGTCCGAGGGGTTCCAGGACACCCGCAGGGACACTTTCCGCTTCAGCGCAGGCATGGCCATCCTCAGCCTACTGCTCAAACCTGTTTCCTGCTTCTTCATTTACCAGATGTACCGTGAGCGTGGCGGAGAGTACACCTTCAACTTCGGTAAGTGCCCAATTGTGACTTTGGGGGGAGTCAATTGTAAGCCATCTTCTTTTAGTCATCACCACGGCAGGGTATCCATGAAGAATGACCATTAAAGGGTAAGTTTGGCATTTTTGACATTAAGCTTCATTTTTGACTTACCCGTGATGATTCTGATTGTTTGAGACATTTTTCAGCTCCGTGCACCCAGTCGCACGCTTGGGCAGGTAGGTTTATGCTAATGCTAGCGCAACCCTATAAGCAGCCACCACCAAACTCAATTTAAACACTCCACAGTGCACCCAAAGTTAATAAAATAGTGCTAATAATAATAATAACTAGAAAAGGACATTTCCTGAAGAAAATGTGAAGTGGGCTAGCACTGAAAGCAGCGAGCTTTCAGCCCACTAACTAGACATCAGCTAAACAAAAACGACTCAAGTACTTTTACTTAAGTACTTTTACTTGAGTACTTTCCATTCAAATGGAATCATTGTTAGTTCAACGCTGTTCCACTTTATGACCTCACAAGAAAACATTCTATATTGGAAGCTTTGAACTTGAATTTGCGCAATCATTCTGTTGCGCAACTCAATTGATTTGCGCATTCAATTGATCGCTGTAGCGCTCCCTCTTGACCAATCAAAAATAAAAGTAATCCCAGTCATCAGCTAAACATCCTGAACATTTTAAAGTTTGAATGAAGTTTCTAGCACAAATTATGCCGAAGTAGTTAAGCTAATCGTGGTGTTAATCGTGGAGAAAGCAAAATAAAGAAATAAAGAATAAATAATGACAATATCAAGACTGGGCTAGCTGCTTTCAGCACTAGCCCACTAATGAAATTACGACAGTCTATCAGGGGGGATTGGAGTGTTTATAGCGTAATTTAGCCTCAAATCATCCTCTTCAATGTCAAGACATGCCTTTCAAACTTGGACATTGCAACTTCCTGTTGTGATATGTCTAGTGCTCCGATGTTAATTTTACTTCTAAAATTATGCTATAAACACTCCAATTCACCCTGATAGACTGTCGTCATTTTATTATTATTATTACTATTTTATTAACTTTGGGTGTACTGTGGAGTGTTTAAATTGAGTTTGGTAGTGGCTGCTAGTGGTTACTATAGGATTGCGCTAGCATTAGCATTAACCTATCTGCCCAAGCGTGCGACTGGGTGCACGGAGCTGAAAAAATGTCTCAAACAATCAGAATCATCACGGGTAAGTCGAAAATGAAGCTTTACGTCAAAAATTCCGAACTTACCCTTTAAGGCTGCACTGCACTTTCCTATGTAAATATTAATATCAACATCCAAAGTTATGATAAAAGTCAAAATATCACCAAGTCAGTGTCACAATAAAAGGTGTTTCCTTAAAAAAAACTAAAACAGTATCAGTATTAGAATTCTAAGATACACAGACACAACCTCTGCCCTGCAAAAAAAAATAAAAAATTTCAAAGGAAACAAAGTGTGACGGAGCCTTGAGTCACTGTGGCCTTCCAGTAGCTGGGACCGTTCTGAGCTTGAGGGCCCATCCCCAGCCCCTCTGCTTCTCTGTTCTCATACAGTATGCTGTTTGCAATCAGATGGCCGTAAAGGCCTTAGAACCAACACGCTACTGGCAGAGAATACTCCAGCCCGTCTAATTGAGTTAGTGACCATCATAAGACCGACCGATGCGCCTGCTAATGTATGTCTGTGTGGAAGTTGTTTGCCTTACGTAGGTGTGAGGAGGACGGAAGGCAGTGGTGCTCTTTGTACAGGGAGACGGCCCATTTATTAGATATTTAATGCTTCCTGCCGGCGGCAACAGAAAATGACAAAATAAAAACGCCCACAGGCACTCAAAATGTTCCTGGCCGGGAGCCAACTCTCGTTCGTCCAGTTTGAGCGGGCAGACGTAACCTCCTAATCTCTCCTTACAGTACAGACAGTGGCTAACCACGCCCCCTCCTATCTTGCCCTTACAGACAGTGGCTAACCACACACATGCCTCTCCACAGCAGCGTAATTAATTTCTCTCATAATGGATAAAAAGAGATTTTTCCATTTCTGAATCACAAGGCTGAGTGCTCCAGTTGTCATGTATTACACGGCATTAAAATGCTCGGTTAGTGGGTCTTCTGACTTGAGAATTAGAAACGTATTACACGTGTATGTCAGCTTTCTGTTACGTCTCGCTTTGCGGTTACGTTTGGAGGCGGAGGTCGGACGGCCAAGTGAGCCCGCAAACGACACGTGAACGGAAATCTAAATCTAAACACGGGGAACTGATGTGGTCGGAGTTGGTGGTTGAAGTAGGAAGGAAGATGGACCCAATGCAAAAGTTCAACAAATAACCAAGGGTCAAATCAAAAAAAAGGGCAAAAATCAAAAGTATGCAAAAATGGACAAAATCTGTCTAGACTCCAGAGGGTTAATGTCAATAAAGAACGACAATCTCCGGACAAGCAAGCCAAAAGAGTAAGAGACACTCTACTCAAAAGAAAATACATAAAACAAACAATACCGGAGAGGTAGGCTTAACAGGTAGATGATGAAACAAACTAAAACAGAAGACAGGCTCTGAACAGCGATACTCCGCAGGCGACAAATGAATAAAATCATAGCCCTTCTAGGACTAGTCATCCGACTCCCTATTAAACGCGTTGACCGTGTTAAACACTAGGGGGACATTTAGTAAGACTAGAATGAATGGGAGTGAATGAGGCTGGACGGCTAAAACGTTGTCTAATACTTTATTCAAGAGATGAAACATCTCCTGATATGGAAATCCTAGAAGTACAAGGACTTTTGATATTTATTGATTAGTTTTCATTTAGTGACACACCTTGACGTTTTTATAGAATCAAACATTAGAATGCAAAAATGCTAGCATTAGGCTAGTATTTCTGGTCTTACTATTTGAGCTATCCAATAGGGGTCTCCGTTGAGTATCACGTGTGCAAACCCGGAAAAAATCGAGAGTGGGAGTTCTTCTGGTTAGACATTCTTTGATAATATTCCCACTATTTCACGGAGACGGCCTCCCCGGCTCGCCGTCTCCATGTCCGTGTGTCTTTCTTTCTGGGCCCGGTCACAGCGTTCTTAAATACACAGGCAGGTGAGGATAATCACTGATTGCAGCTGAATCCACTCACCTGCCTGAGCATCAGGCCCCATTAGTGGTGCCTATTCCACACACACATATAAACATGTATTGATTGGAAGGCATGTGTGCAGCATTCACCTGTGTTTTCAGCTTTCAGCTCTCGAATCTCATTCAGTCTCTCTCCCAAACTTTTGCTCAGTGCCTCATTTTTACTGTAAATGCTGTACAATACACACACAAAAACAAAAAGGCCCATTCAAGGTCATACCATTTAACATTAAAATGGGGCATAAAATCTTATATATATGAAGTTAACATCCAACCTGTTAAATTTCTGCTCCCATGACAGTTCAGATTTCTTCAGCTGTACCTGATTGGATGTTATCTCCCACTGTAAGCCATTCACCTCCTTCATGGAAAGTGTGCGAAAAATAGGTCAACCATATATCTATTTCACATGACAAGTTCGGTACAATCTTAGCATTCAAATATTTGATTATTTATACTTTTCTTTCTGTCCATTTTCCTTTAATTGTACCGTTAGTCGACAACAGTTAGACTTAAAACGATAGACCAAGCCCTTATTTAAGCTCCCCAAAGATATATGAGCAATGGAACAGAGCAAAAACACACAGTTACCTTTTCCAATGCCTTGGCCCGTTCCTCACTTTTCTGAAGTAGGTTTTTAGTGTGAGTAGTGGCTTTATCAAGGATAGTCTGTTAACAAAGCACATAGAATTTGGTGAGTTAGTGATTTAGCAGTTAGTAGTCTATTTAGCAGTTAGTGGTGAGTTTACATTTCAAAAAGGGTTTTATTTCATCGGGAACAGTAATAGTACTGCATAACACAGTTGTGAAATTTGTTGACAACAAAGACAAATGCCTTTTATTAGATTGTTATAATCATTAATATAAAGCTAGACAAATGGATTCTGGGGTTTTATCTCTCTTGAAGAATTACATATTGGGACCCCAATTGAATATGAATGACGAGTCCATTATCGCCATCAAATAAATAACCTACCTAGGAGCAAATATGCTCTGTGATTAAGTATTCAGATGTTTTTGGCCTATACATTTTGACAGAAACCTTCTCTGACTATTTCTCCTCTGACGATCAACATTCCATTTCTAGGCATATCAATATGTTGCCTTTAGTGTGTAGCCTAGTCAGCTTTATTTCCTGAGATGTATTGATTTGTTGGAAAAACAGTACTAATAAATACTAAAAGGTAGTAAACAATTAGTCTTTACCATTTATGAACAAAATAACAAGCTATTCCTATCTCCAGTCAGAGAATCGCACAAACACATTTAAAACTTAGTTTAGTTCATCACACTAAATCCAGCTGTTTTGTAAGGTTAAAGGGAATAATAATACTAATAATAATACTAATACTACTACTAATAATAATCATTTGTAATGATGCTTCTTCAACAAAGTTGTATTAATAAATAATAAAGGCTGTCTTTTTGGATGCTGAAAGGGAGCCCAGGGTTCTAGAAATCTAGAAGGTATCTAGAAATACTAAGTGAATACATGTTTTAGCCACTAGGATAAGACCTCAATAAATACTTTCACCTACTCTAATGCAAACTGTCATCGACTTAAAAAAAATATATATATATGATGGCACACATCTGCAATAATGAGATTGCTCCAGTCTAAAGGCTCAAATACACCGGCGGCGTGCGGCGCGCGTCAAAACAGCCGCCCCTATTGTTTTCAATGAACAACCCCACACCGGTGCTGGCAGGCGCACATTAGCGCGCCGCTGCTGCCTGCTTCACAGTACTGTTCTATTCACCAGCGTCGCCACCGCTAAAAAAACGCGGAGAAATTTTTTTTTCCGACCACCCAACTACCGTAGCAGTTCTTCTTCTCTGCTCCAGTTCCTTCTCCATTTCCACTCCTCACCTTTTGCTGTCGCTGTAGTCGATATGGCTATCAAATGCCAGTTTCATCAGACACAACCTACCCTGAATAAATAAAGGTTAACAACAACATGCAACTTTCCCATCTTCTTTCAAATCAAACAATGTACCGGGTAATCAATAAACCCATCACTTTTCGTCTGATTTTCCCTGTCCCGTACCGTTCTCTTCCTATTCCTCTTGTTGACGCGTTGGGCCCAGCGTTTGACACCGTCAAATGACGCGCCGCTACGCTCCCGGTGTATTTGAGCCTTAAACCATCGCTTCACCACAGATCCCATCATCCCACAATTAATATACATTTATGACTCGGTTCCATAACCACCAAAATGGCGGTGAGAATAAAGCCCATCTTTTTATTTTTCATAAAGTACCTTCACCTTCAGCTTTTGCTTTTGTCTTGTTTTTGGTCGATGTTACTTACAAAATATTAACTTAACAAAATATTAAAACGCAAAAGAAAAGATAAAAAAAGAAGACGCAATTGTCACAAGGAATTTGGTGTGTCTGTATTTGGTGTGTAACAGACAGACAAAGAGAGAAAGAGAGAGCCATACAGAGTGAGGGAGAAAGCGTGTGTTCATCAGTCTACCTTTCCCTGCAGGATCTTCAGAGCCTCGTACTTGCCCTCCAGGTAGCGATGAGTCACTTCAAGCTCACTACGTAACACTTCCAATGCCTTCACACACAGACAGGACATTTTCTCAGGCAAGACCAGAGATAATGATGGTTTTGCAATGGAATTCTTAACTTCAGCACAATAGAAATGTTACGAAGATGTACTGTGTACAGCTTGCATCAAGCTATAATCCAAAGAAAGTACATAAAAACCTTTAAAACATTTATTCCATTTGATTCGTTATCCTACCTCAGTTGCCTCTTGAAGTCTTTCTCTCAGCTCTTCTTTTGAAAGGTCATTCAGAGAAGCTGGTAGGCCTATAATAATAATAAAAATAATAATAATAATAATAAAGCATATGAATGTTCCTTAAACCTAGGAACCGTGTCTGAGTTAGAAGGCCCTGAGGCAAGGAAGGAAACATGCCCCACAATCGTCATTATGTCAATAAAGAAGCAGAAGGCACCCAAAATTCCCCATCATGATGGCAGAGTCAATTGTGGGCAGATTATTAAAGATTATATGCCTGTTTGTGATCAGTTGTACCCTATGTGGGTGCTAGCCACATACCTATTTACAAGAAATAATTTAGTATAATGTCTGCTGAGCGTTTGATTTCAGCAAGGTAGCCCAAACACAATTTTCTATTATGATAAGAGAAACAGCTATATGTACATCTATACTTTCTATATAATAATAATAATAATAATCTTTATTTATAAAGCACATTTAAAAACAACCGTGGTTGGTCAAAGTGGTTGGCCAAAGTGCTGTACAGTGTGACAATAAAAGAGTAAAATAAATAAAATAATAATAAAGAAAAAATCATAAAAACAATAAAATGCAACATGACAGATAGTAAAATAACAGGACAATAACAGACCATACACAAATTTTCGTGGGTGTGTCATGAAGGCCATTGAGAAAAGGTAAGTTTTCAACTACCTTAGTAATTAGACATCTATATCTTTACTTTCTACATCTTTTTTTATTTTTTATTTAACCTTTATTTATTCAGGGTAGGTTTCACTGAGATGAATCATCTCTTTTTCAGGAACACCCTGATCACATTCATCCAGTTATGCATTCACACATCCCCAATCCAACCCTTATGCTGAGTGCCAAGCATTTTTTAAGTCTTTGGTACTGTATGACTCGGCCGGGGATTGAACCCCCAACCTCCCAATCTCAGGGTGGACACTCTAACCACAAGGCCACTGATCTATGTGTATATGTATATCTTATGACTAGAACATCAACTACAGTACAGCACCAAGTAAATGTCAACTGTGTTGTTAGTTATCGCAAACTCTTCTCGTTCTGATTGCCTAATGATATACATATACCAAGACAGTAGAGGGCACTGTTGTTTGTTAAACTGCATGGTATACTCTATATTATTATTATTATTACTATTATTATTATGAGGCACTAGTTATTAATTAAAGCATTCATTGTTCAGCATTCAATGGAGTCAGCAGTCATCTCTTTACATGGTGTCAGACTGGTCGAATTCTAGCCAACATGGACAGATTAAAAGCATTGAGATTGGAAGGGAATAATATCTGTCATGAAAATACTTGATGCTTGTAAAGGACATATAAGAATACCGTATTTTGATGAACACCTGTCCACCATGTAAATGTGAATTTCTCCGAGATCTGTGCGTACAAGTATGACATTCACTCTTTACCTGATCTTTCTTTGAACGATGTGTATGGTCCTATGTCTAAAGTTAAACCGCCGTCGTTCACTTTGCATTCTCGCGTAAAGAGTTCAGTTGTGGTCGGTAGGTTCTGCTGGTATCCAAAACACACACGGCTGTTGTGTAGAGCGGGGGCAGGTGGTTGTAGTCTTTTGCCCATCCCGTCACCCAGGTCTCCCAATGCCATGTCATCCTCCAACCTGCTTACTTCAGTGGCGTCCGAGGCTTCTCCGCTTCCCTGCATCTATACAGCTCCAAAACTCCACGTAGGCTCACTTATTCTATCAAAATTGTATTACTATAAAAACGACACAAAAGTGTATCCTTCGTTTAAAAAAAAGAAACCGGGAATATTAAATGTATGTATAACACAACACAAATACCATTATTGTCGGGCTTACTTTCAAATAATTCGGTGAAAGTAGACTCCTTGTCTCGTGTGGTTGTACAGTCAGTCAACAGTGGAGTTTGAGGAAGCAAACGTCATTGCAATGGAGCCAGCAAATATCTTCCCCCAAGACCCACGCGCTCTTCCCTTTACATGACTTTCTTGCAATAATCCGTTCGATTTATTATCAATTCTAATATCTGATATTTGCTGAGTAATTCACACGATTAGGCCTACAACAACGAACATCAAGATCATATATTACCCAAGGCGATTTTAAAACGAACCCTGTTAAATACACCAGTATGCCTAGTATATTATCTTAAGGGCGTGGACTGCAACGGTCATGACAGAACAGGATCAACTTAGACTTGAACGAATTTTTTATTTTATAAGAATTTTGCAAACAAATACACAGCGTCAAACGTTCTCAATACCATTTTAAGGTTGAACTTATTCACATTTATAATCAATTATGACCAAGTTAGTCCAACAGAGGCATACATTTTCCTAGTCAACAGCTAGGCACCAAGACAATTAAAATAACAATACAAATAAATATGGAAAATATCAAAGAGGATAATGGAAGGTGAGTGGGGTAATTATTCTAATCTTGGTCTCAATTGTTCAAATCACTGTAAATTGCAGTTACAAAAATGTTGTCTAGTCGGCTTGTTGTGTCTAGTTGACTCCAAGGTGTTAGAACATTAATAATGCACAATGCTGAATCCCTATAACCAGAATAATTTATCAGATATTGCCATGACTCAAAATCTTACAAAATATAAACAAAAACTGTCCAAGAAACATCAGAATTGGTCACGGGCAGCTGAAGGTCTGAAATGTCCATTTCAGTTGGTTAATCACTGTCATATTCTTCTATAAGCAAGTCTTCCTCCTTCATGAGGGCTTCCAATGTGGTAGGTTGTGGCTGGCTGGTGGGTAGATCGGCCCCTGGCCCCTGGCTGCTGGGTAGATCGGCCTCTGCCCCCTGGCTGCTGGGTAGATCTGATCCTGCTCCCTGGCTGCTGGGTAGATCTGATCCTGCCCCCCCCTGGCTAGGCGATATATCTTCAACAGCCTGGTCTCCTTCCACCTCAGTGTCCAGTTCCAGCATTCCTGGATCCTTGTCTGTCAGGGCTTCCAGTTTTAACCTTAAAAACATAAATACAATAAACACTGTGACTGTGTGGTAAACTAATGAAGCATAGATCTGTTCTAGACATTAAAACACTGTTGTTGTACCTTCCAGAGAACCTCCTCATGGCAAGCTGACCTACATCCTGTATGAAGGCAATCTGAGCTGTGAATGGCAAAAGGTAAAATATGGTCAAATGTGAAGAAGTAATCACTAGATCAAACACACTATCTTATTTATTGATTTTTTTTTCTTTTCTCCAAAAGGATGTGTAAAGAATAAAATGCATCTGCCCACAGCTCAATCAACCAGAGGGCTTTTCTCTCTATTGCCTGTGCTTGAAGTTCAACAGTAGTCTGGCGTTAGACTAGTGTATTATAGATAATGCACTCTAATGTCAACCGTAGGTTTCTAATCTAAAAGCAAACAAAGTTTGTCTTAAGAGGTGCAACGAGTCTTTTAGAAGACAGCATCCAGATACCACAGTACAGGTACCATAGTACAGGTACCACAGTACAGGTATCATAGTACAGGTATCACAGTACAGGTATCATAGTACAGGTACCATAGTACAGGTACCATAGTACAGGTACCATAGTACAGGTATCATAGTACAGGTACCATAGTACAGGTACCATAGTACAGGTACCATAGTACAGGTATCATAGTACAGGTATCACAGTACAGGTACCATAGTACAGGTACCATAGTACAGGTATCACAGTACAGGTACCACAGTACAGGTACCACAGTACAGGTATCATAGTACAGGTACCACAGTACAGGTATCACAGTACAGGTACCACAGTACAATACAGGTATCACAGTACAGGTATCATAGTACAGGTACCATAGTACAGGTATCATAGTACAGGTACCATAGTACAGGTACCACAGTACAGGTACCACAGTACAGGTATCATAGTACAGGTATCACAGTACAAGTACCACAGTACAGGTACCATAGCACAGGTATCATAGTACAGGTATCACAGTACAAATACCATAGTACAGGTATCACAGTACAGGTACCACAGTACAGGTACCACAGTACAGGTATCACAGTACAGGTACCATAGTACAGGTATCACAGTACAGGTACATTCCCCTCTGCTCTCTCCCATGTACACATTTGTGTTTACTGCCATCTAAAAAGGTTAACATCCATG